>JARJLF010001449.1:0-77589 GCA_029378395.1 Mycena leptocephala | reverse complement strand
TAACAGTTTCTGCTCGCTACAGGAGAAAAAACAGTATAAGATTGAGTCTTGTTTGAGGAAAATGTTTCCCTGTTCCATTCTTACCATAAGGGTAAGTTTTTTAAGCTTTGATATATATATTTCTCCCCTCTGATTGAAAGTGTAAATATTTTTGTGAAATTTTTCAAGACAATTTTTTTTTGAGTGGTTCACATGTTTTATATATATATATATTTGTTTTAGGAGTGTGGCGCTGCTGTGGCTGTGCCAACCCTAACTTTTGTCAGAAACCAACGCTATGCCTCCTCATATCCCGCAAGAACTCACAGATACTATCCTCGATTGTCTACAAGATTCCGAAACTTCCCTGGCTCAGTGCGCACTGGTGTGCCACTCATGGAGACATTCGGCCCAGTCTGGGCTTTTCCATATGATCTCTCTCGGTGCTGGTCTACAGGGAGGGTTTGGCCACGGTATTTTGGATGCGCCACCTCTAGGTGGGGTATCAGACCTATTTGAGACCTTCCGTGATCTCCTAGTCGATTCACCTCATCTCGCATCCCATATTCGGAAGCTTAACATCGGCCTACGACCGCTAGAGTCCGAAATCGACTCATCAGATGCCCTACCCACTCCAGCCTGGCAGAAGATAGAAAGATCTGTTAGGGAAATCCTACCCCTCCTCCATGCCTTGAAGTACTTGGCGCTGTTCCCATGTGGACCGAGTACACACACTTTCCAGCTGCAGCCCAGCGTTTATGATGCATTCCGAATGCTCTCGCCACAATCCCTCATTTTTTTCAGTTGGCGTTTTCCTGACTGTTCGGCTCTTACTTCTTTCGGGGTCACCACGAAGATATCCTTGAAATTCGTTGAATGCGAGTTCAATGAGCCAATATCTGGCTTTCCTGTCATCGGCAACCTTGATGCTGTTGAAATAGACCGCTGCACGGGCCTTGCCGTCTTCTCTCAGCATTGGATCCCTGCACAGGAGTCGTACACCAAATATATGGCTATTAAATTACCATACGTCCCGGACTCTGCTTGGTCAGCGTCGCAGGCGTTGATCAGGCTCGCACGTTCAGTTGATCGAGGCTTAACCATTGTTATTGATACCGGTAAGGATTATTTGTTTTGTCTACTCCTCTAACTCATCCTCTTCAACAAGTTCACGCAGATTCCCCCCCGTTGTTCAGTTTTGATCCATTTTCGCACCTGCAGAGACTGGATCTTTCGTTCTCCGAAACAACCCCTAGCATGTCAATTTCAATGGCATGGGTTGAAATAGCCTTCATGGGTCTTGTCCTCCCAAAAGGAATCACTCTTCACCTGTCAATCACGACGCTGTACTTTCCCTTTGGTCGGAAGGCGGATTGGGAAGAAGGCTTACACACAGCATTGTGCCAGAATTGCGACTTGAAGATGGAAGCACACTTGACTCAAAAGAACGAGCCAGAGGGTCGTAGTCAAGGGGCACCCAGCCTTAAAATTTCCCACACAGGGTCGGAAAAGTGAATTAACGGCCGCTGGACCCTACCTACCTATTAGCCGAGCACAGCCACAGCCAAATTTAGTAATTTCCCACATAAGTCAGCATTTTTAAATGTTTTAACCCTAACCAGATACTTCGCGAAACACTCGGCACTATCGGCAATGGAATATTTTCGTCAATGTTTTGACCCACCGGCACCCCTCAAAAGATCTGATTTTTTCTGACCCTCTCAAACACATTTCTAGGATGTTCTGAACCAATTCCGAAAAGTGAAATAAGGGGTCCCAGACCCTCCCTACCCTATGAGGCTGTGTCTCGGCATCTTCCGGTGGGTGCCCCTTGGTCGTAGTACTATCACGTACATTTTCAGTTCTAACTAGATAAATCTTCTCTGTCGTCAAGTACCCGAGATGTGCACGCTCTACATTACCTATACAATATGAATTAACCAACGTACAAGACGGTACGGCGTGCATGGGCAGGTAGTTACATTTGCACATCCGATTCCGAGGCAACCGAGTCAGAGCACTCCAAAAATTCCACGTCAGAAACAAAGGAGTCAGAGAAAAAATGATATTGGTTTCGTGCAGTAGCCCGTGGGAATCAAGAACAAAAGGCAAGTACAGTATACGATATAGCGACAGCAAAATCAATCTATCTCCTCCATTGCGGGGAGCTTAGACGTTGAGAAGGAAGCTAAAGAATGGTGAGCGCAAGGACAAAGAGAAGAGGGAAGGTAGCTTACTGCCACTGGCAGCGCCAAGCGATGTCGCTCCGCACGACCATCCCACTACTCCCACCGAGCATGATGTTCCATCCACACCATCCCGCCTCACTGCGGGTATCCGCAGCTTGGTGTTTGGTGTCCCAGAGACTCCACCCTTGCTTCGCACTCGAGAAGAGGCGGGAAGGGAAGGCAGAGGTGTATGATGTATGTCGAGCGCCACGCCTGAGCATCCGTTGTACTCACAGATTATCTCTCTTGGCCCAGGGAACGGCGCGCGAGCGTTCCAGCGCCACGACGTCGGTGCAGAAGCTGGTGCAGGTACAAGACGAGGTCGTTGCTGAGGGAGCACCGTACGAGAGGTACGTCGGACGGCTTGCCGCCTTCGTGATGGAGGCACCAATGTAGTATATAATGTAGCGTTGGTAGTGCCGCGAACGCTAAGGGATCTTCGGATTCTCCACAGCGAGGGTGAAGCTCGGGAGGTCGTATAGAAGGAGGCGGAGGTTGATGCGCCTTCGAGTGGCAGCGGGGCGTCGTTGTCGGCAGTCGGCCTCCTCCTCATCAACGTCCAGACCCAAGCTCATGTCGTGTCAGCAAAACAATAAAGCAGCACACAAAGGGTGAAAACTCACGAAATCAGGTGGTGGATGCGCTTGACAAATGATGTCAGCTCATCGAGCGCAAAGCCAGACGTCAGCAGCGCCGTCTCGAACAGCAGGTACGTCAGGTCCCGCACGGACTTTTCGCCCTTATCCTCCGCCTTCTACTTCAGTTCCTTGATGATCGCGTTGGTCAAGTTCAACTCCAGCATCTTCTTCGACGCCATGTACGACGACATCGACGAGTCCCGCAGAGCCTGCACCTTCATGATCCGCTCCTGCACACACTGTCAGTGCAAGCGCAACTGATTGCGTCTAGGTACTTACCATGCTTGACGACCACCCGAACTGCCCGGTGACGTGATACGGTTCGACACGATGACCTTTTCGACCTTGTCACCGAGCGCGCCCTTGACCGTGATGCACAGCTCGCAGAACTCGGCCACCTCCTCCCACTCCTTCTCCTCCTCCTCTGTCTCCTCAAGCTCGAGACCCTCCTTCGACACATAGATCAGCTTCTTGCCATCGAACTCCTTGAGCTACGTGATCGCATACTCGTCGATCGGGTCGATGAGGAGGACCTCGAAGCCCTTCTTGAGGACCTCAAGGAAGGGCGAGTCGCGGACAGAGGCGAGGGATTCACCGGTGAGGTAGTTGATGGATTTCTGGACCTCGGGCATGCGGAGCGATGTAGTCTATAGGTGATATGATCAGCTACACGTTCAATGGCAAAAGCTGACGCACCCTTGAGCGAGATCTGCTCCTCCGTCGACTTCGTCAAGAAGAAGCGCGGGAACTCGGCGAGCTTGCTGTAGTTCTGCGCGCCCTCGCGGATACCGAGCTTCAGGTTTTTGTCGCTATAGGTGATATCAGCTACACGTTCAATGACAAAAACTGACGCACCCTTGAGCGAGATCTGCTCCTCGGTCGACTTCGTAAGAAGAAGCGCAGAAACTCGGCGAGCTTGCTGCGGTTCTGCGCGCCCTCGTAGATACCGAGCTTCAGGTTTTTGCCGAACATCCCGTAGAACTTGGCACTTGTCCTCAGCAATCTCGCTAAGGAGGTTGACGCATTTCTTAACGATGTTCTTGTGAATGACCTTGAGGATCTTGTTCTGCTGGAGGGTCTCACGGGAGACGTTGAGAGGAAGATCCTCAGAGTCAAAAATACCCTTGGCGAAGTTGAGGTACTCGGGGATGAGATTCTCGCAGTCATCCATGATGAAGACGCGGCGGACGTAGAGCTTGATATTGTTGCGCTTCTTCTTCGACTCGAAGAGGTCAAAGGGGGCACTGAACCGTGAATCAGCTCGATATCGAAAAGAAAAGGAACACCGCTTGGGGATGAAAAGGATTGCCTTGAACTCGAGCTGACCCTCGACGGAGAAGTGCTTAACAGCAAGGTGGTCTTCCCAGCCGTTGGCCACAGTCGTGGTAGATAGATTTCTTGACCGGGTAGGCAAGTGAAGTCGTCTGTGCGTCTTATCAGCTACACTTTCCATGGCAGAAAAAAAAACAGAAATTGACGCACCCTTGAGTGAGATCAGCTCCTCATCAGCGCAGGAACTCGGCGAGCTTGCGGCGGTTCTGCGCGTCCTCATGGATACCAAGCTTCAGGTTCTTGCCAAACACCTTGTAGAACCCATCCGAGTCGACGGCGATCTTGCTGAGGTCGCAGATTGGGAGCAGTGATAATGTCATAATATGGTTGTGGTTCCCGCAAATCCGGGAATGCGGCCATCAGATGACCGATGGTATCTCTCGCTCTTGACTTGCCTCTTCACCGTCAATGTCCCACAAAATGAAGCCATCGTAAATGGGTTTGAACTCGAGATCGCGAATACCCAAATTTTATTTTATCAATCATTCTTCTTGTGAGCTACTAGACGAGTCGTCTCTAAGGTCTCCTCCTCTCCCGCATCTCCATTCTCAGCTGCCTGAAAAGCCAAAGTCCGTATCATCACATCCAACCCCTGCGCGAATAGGACAGCCCGAGGCAGCCAGATATCCCAGGGAGTGCAACAACAATCTCTTGCCCCCTGGTTCCAGGATTGATTACCTCCGTCACCGGATATGCTCTTTCCTCCCACTCTTCTTCGAGGACACCATAACCACCCGGCACAATACCCCGTCGAATAATTTCTGTCAACGCTGCGCTGAAACTTGCCTCGCCCTCTGCCGACCGAAAGGGGTTGCTATGGCGGGCCACTTTGATAGCAGGATGGCGAATGTTGTCCGCCAAATCAGCGGTAATGGCATTGGTAAGATATTCGTTGGGCTCATCAATCCATCCATCTTCTTCATCTTCGGGATGTCCAGCCCCTGTCTGCCCAGGACGGCGAGTCTGTTCCGTGCCATTAACCCCATAGTAGCGGTTGATTGTGTCGGGATGGACGTCATCGAATGGATCTGTAGAATATACGCCATCGTTCAATTGACCAATAAACCGCAAGTCCTGGAAAATCATGATTGTCAATCTGAGACTCGAAGGGCGGACATTCGAATGCGTACCGCAGGGCTCTGGCCATTTGTTCCCCGGCTGGACATTGGGTGAGCATTCCATTGCGTTTGAAATTCCCGGCAGTCATCATTCACGTTCGTTAGAAATAACTGATGGAGTAACCAGATATGATGGGAATTTTTACGGTCCAGTCTGTGGAGATCGCCCAGGCGCGTGAAAAAGGCACGCCATCGACGGGCAAACTGTACCCCTACTTCCACCCACAACCGCTCGATACGAGTGTTGGTCGTTGAACTAGAAACAATGGAAATAAGATCAGGAGAGATATTTGGATAAAATAAAATGTTGGCTTACGATCCCCACATAAACGATGCTCTGTTCGGCCCGCGGTGTAATATCATCCAAACAGACACTTTCACATTTTCCCCTCCACGGTCACCACGCAGCCTCGACGGTGTCCCATACTCCAGCATCGCTTGTTTAAAAAGCTCTAATACGGTACTGGCTCGATTATTTGTACTGGCTCTCAATCCTGTTACCTGGAGATTAAATAAGCCCGGCGTTCCGTCGTTACACAATGTTAATTCTTACCGTTCTGCAATATCCGTCAATAAACCCATGGATTACGATCCCCCACCAAATGAGCTTATGATGTCCATCACCATGCCAGAGATAGTTTGGCCTCGGGACCGAGTACGTCCTCCTCCGTATCTTCTTTTTCCGAAGCAGCTGGCCCAGACCATCCACTCTGGCCAGAGACTTCCGCACACGCTCCTTCTGCACACGCAATCCTTGGTTACGCAAGAATCCAATCGTGTATCTCCTCCCAGCAGTTGGTTTGGCAGCTTTGTACCCACGCACAACTGTATCAAGCTCGGCGTCTGTTATGTCGCTGTATTCCTTTTTGATTCCTGCCTCTTTCATCTTGTTGGTCATTGTGTTCCGGTGAACTCTCAACGTAGATGCGAGCGTCTGCTGAGAGATATTTCGGTTTGTCGCGAACGCTTCCTTCATTAACTGAACATTGATTTTCTTTTTTGGCCGCCCCGGTTTACCGGTGTGGATAACTTCGACGGGCTCTAGAAAGGTTATGTTGTTGTGCTCACTGTTAGACCTCGTTAGCCTCAACTTATCAAGGAAAAGACAAAGGACACTTACACTCCTTCTGCTGCCATAGCCGCCAATTTCAGTTCACAAACCAGTGGCCCAATTGCATGTGCACATCCATGGGTAAAGGCTTGGCCAAGGCCCTCGAGTTCGAGCTGCTCCAAGATGGGAATCATTTCATTGACGAGTTTTTCAGACGCTAGATTGAGCCGTAGAGGCTCTCCGTCTTCTTGGTGTAAAAGTGCTAGCGCATGAGCGTATGTGCTGCCCAGAATTTTGTAGGCGGCAAGCACGTTAGCCGGCCATCCATTCACATTATCAGGCAGAGGTGGGAGAGAATCCGGAACCATATTCGGACGAGGAGGAAACTAAGCCTCATATTAGCGGCCGGATTGCGGCCGTATCCTATCGCTAGGACAATACGACCACACAGCCAATTTTCCTTTGTCTCCCTCAATTAACCTCTCTCTTTCATATCTATCCCATTTTTGCTTGCTTGCTCATCTATGAATTCGTCGACTACGGACACTATGGACATCGACTCCGGACCCAATGGCTCCGAGTCAAAATTGGGTCCGACGGGGCTTTGTGAAGCGGGAACCAACCACAGCCTCAATTATTTTTACAAAGACGGATCTGTGTACATTACGGTAAGTTGCAAAGAGCATCCTTGGCCCCTGGAGCTTACTAGTCAATATTTAGCCCAACGATTCGTCTGTCATATACTGCGTCTGGGGCTCCCGCCTCTCGAAATTTTCGGAATTCTTTAACAATCTACTGTCTCTGGCGAATCCTAATCCAACTATTTCGCCGGCAGGTGGGTCAGGAGCCGACTGCGAGATGGAAAAGAAACCAGTCGAAACTGCCCGTAAGAAAGCCGAAGAGTCCGGAGGGGATGGCAAGAGCGAGGGCTCACCTCTCTGGATCCAACCAACAGAGGCCACCTTCGAAGTTTTCCTGGAATGTGTTTTTTCAGAGTACGGGTCTTTCCTCAGCTCGCGTCCGACCTGAAACTCATTTGGCTTAACCAGAGTAGGCCAGGACGTTCTCAAAACCCGTCCTGTCGCGTTCTGGGTGATCGCATTGGAGATGGCAGATTTTTTTGGCGCGCCACTTGTAACTCAATCCGCAAAACGCGGGTTGAGTGCCTGCAACGATTTCGATCCCATTCTCCGCCTTCAGCTCGCCATACGATATGCAATTGCCGAATGGATTAACCCAGCATTCCGCCGCTTGATTCACACCCCTCTTTCTTCCCTTAGTTCTGCTCAAATCGAGCAGCTCGGCTTCCACGTCTACGTTATTTTAGCCAAAACGCAGTCCAAAATAACCACGCATCGCATCTTGTGCGCTCTCACTGTTCCCCCTGTTGAGCACGGTCAAACATGCGACGACCACACGGCTTGCAATAAATCGTGGGCCCATGCGTGGTGGGGAGAGTCCATCAAGCACGGTGTAGCTGTTGCTCTCATCCACCCTAACCACGTCCCAGCTCAAAAGATTCTACACCAACTCCCAAGCATTATCACCAGCTGGCACATGCTCGAGGAATGTCGCAGCCAGACCGTTCGTTCGCTCGCAGTATCTCCCAGTCGGCTCCTGCAGGAAGAGGGGATCATCATGGCTGCGATCGAGGAGCTCAAAAAACTCCGATAGACTATCGACGGTACTACTACATAGAATATACCTAACTTCACCTATCCTTTCTGTTACACTCGTTCTCCTCCCCGTTGCTATGTTGCTCATTTAGATATCGTCGTTTTAATAATAATAAATTCGTTCGCTGTATGACTTGATGACATTGTCAATAAAGCTTAAATAAAGCATACCAATGAGGTACCAGTAGACCAGATTTGAGTAGAGGTAGAGGCTCATGTGCCATAAAAGTCGGCGCCCAACTTCCCTTTTCTAGCGCCCAACGTGCATCGGTGGCTGTGCTCAATCTTCCGGACAGTTACCACGACCAGCTGCAACCCATTGCAATCGGGATCACAGTGAACAAACTGCGAGGAACCTGTAGTTAACGACACCAAGGCTCTAAGTGTACCTTGTACCAACGCAACACAAATTTCCGAACTATGGCTGGGCAAACACTATCTGTTTTCGGTCACTTACGGGATTTGGTTTTAAACGGCAAATGACACCTCTGCCTCAGTACCATGCATTGAGTAAGAACTTCACGTTTGTCTCCTTATATTTCATCCTGAAGCTCTCCCCTTCTAAAGTGTTCACAAACACTGTCGCTCTCACTCCGCACTCGGCGCAAACCAACAAACATGCAGCTTGCCAAGGAGTGTACAGAACCTGGACATCGTGCAGGGGTTCTTTGCGTGGCGCATGACTTTACAGCGGTGTTCTGCGCATTGCCGGACAGGGTGTTTGACTCGCTGATGCAGTGCGTGATCAGTGCACTAGCAGGAGCGGCATTCACTCATGGCGGCAGCCACGTTCTCGGTGAGTCTTCTTTCTCTTCATTCCCGTGGAGGCTGGAGGCTAACTGCACTCTGGCAGGGCACCCTCATCCATTGTGTTGCGCTCTACACTACACCCTCGTACTTTGCCATCGCGGACCCGACCTTAAAAATGCAGAAGGACATCATGCTCACCAGTGCGGGCATTCTCGTGGTCACCTACCATGACCACGCCGCCCTGCACCATCAGTGAGGTCGGCGAGATCTACATCCACTTGGGAGGCCTCCGCAGAATCTACCTCGACGCCGCCGTGAGCGCGGACGTTCATCGACAACCAGTTGCCCCACCGGTCACCCCGCAGAGCGACACATTCCACCACCGCACGGGCTCCCCGGGCGCAAGGCGCCTTCGCAGAACTTGAATTACCTGCACTTGGACTATAACATGAACCTAAAGCCCGTCAAGTACGTGCTTCGGATATTATTTCAATCATTCTCTCATCCACTCAACCCTCACCATGAAGGAACCCAAGAAGTCTCGTTTCGGAAACACTTTCCAGCTCTGTCGTGAGATTTTGGGGCTGACTAAGCTCATCGTCGATGCATATGTCCAACTCCGTCTCGGTAATGTCGACGCCTTCCGGCTTGCGGACGCTCTCCAGTACATAGTTAGATTTCCCCTCGTGAGCTCGTTGCACTCTTTGCATTATGTTTCTCCCAGCAAAATTAAAATATGGACATCTGAGCTGGACCGAGTCTCTTGGGATGGCGGCCGCGTTGATTCCCATCTGTAAGTGCCATGCCACCCTCATTCTTATGCACCGTTCTCACATTCACGTGCTCCCCAGCCATTTTGCTGCTCTGGAACGTCGCGACCGCGGTGAATGCATCATACAACAAGGAACGGAGCTTGAAGTGCATCGTTGGGGACTGGGTGAATGGAAGTGGGGCAAACGGGAGAGGGAGCACGGAGGGAGGAAGTAGGGGTGGTGGAAAGAGCCGCTGCTCCTGCGGCACCTCACGCCGCCTGTGTCTTTGCCGCCCACTGCACCACATAGTGGGAGCAGCCTTCGCCTCCGCCGAGCATGAATGGGAGCGCCCCCCGAGCCGCAGCTTGTTTGGCTCCGGGGATAGGAGCGGCTTGGCAAGAGGGAGTCGGATGCGCACGTCGAGCGTGAGCATGGGGAGCGTCGGGGTGCGGCAGTACTGGGAGTGGTGCTGGGAACAACAGCGCGTCGCCCGGGTGCACATTTCCGTTCCCCCACCCCCACGGCCCGTGCCAATAAGTGCCCTTCCCCCCGCGCCCAGCGAGAGCTCCAACAGCTGCACCTCCTTCCACGGGTCACGCACATCGTCGTTGTTGGTGTCCTTCTGCGACCCCATTGCAATCAGTCGGTCACTCCTGGCGCCCGCACCCCCACCGACGTCGCAGCCTGCCACCGCCACGCACAGCGCGCCACATGGCAAGCCATCGTTCCGCGAGTCAATGTCGATAACGCGCTATTGGAAGGGTGTGCATGACCGGACGTACCGCTCGGGTGACCTGGGGCGCTACTTCTTGTACGACAGAAAGTAGGTTGTCATTTTGTAACTTATTTGCAGAGTTTCAAATCTGAGTAGTATTGTAGGCCAGCGTGTAAATATTTTACTTATTGGATGATCATAAAATTCTGTGGGTGTATTTTGTTCAGCCATCCAAATTTGAGTGTCATCATAGTGGATACTTGTTGTGACGCGTGGGCGTGTCTCAGTCTCTTTCTTCTCTTTCATCCCACCCTCTCTCGCTCGTTAATACCCTCCTTTATCCCATTGCCACGCCTTGATTCGACGCTTCCCTTTGGGCGATGGATCCGCAGTATTGCTCCGGGGATACTGATGGTCAGCAATGCAGATGTTGCCGCTTTATCGATAGTGTCGACTCAAAATGTACTTGTAAACACCCTGAGGGTATCATCCTTTACCGAAACTCACCTCTGTCCCTACTGTCTCCGCGGCAACTATCGTCGCATCATACCAAACTCCCCAGGCAGTACTAAAGCCTGTCTCCACACCAACTGCGTCCTCCTCAAAGGCTCCACTTTCCAGAACAAAGACATCGGAGGCCGCTGCTCTGAAAGAAACCAATTCTGGGCTTAAAAGAAAAGCAGACGACACATCCCTCAGGCCCAGAAAGGTAATGTATGATAGTTTGTACGCCTTCGATACCTCACACCTCTGGAGCAGAAACGGCGTTCTTCGTCCAAGGAAGTTGTCCTCGGTCAAATAATTCTCATTGTATACAACGCAGTAAGTTTCCTGTCAAGGACAAGTTGTACAATGATTAATGCGAATCCAGTTGGACAAGAATGGGGGAACGTGGGCCAATCCGAAGGATGCCACCATTGCTCAGATGGAACTGCATCATCTCGCCGTGAATGGTCTGCGTCAACGTCTGGCCTTCGATCTAGATTGGTCCGCTTATGCAATGGACAAGCTATATCGAGAGCAATTCCCAGAGTTCTTCGCTCTTATGGACGTGTTGTATCCCCTTGATCCCACAGCCTCGCCCCCGACTTTCCACTGGCAGCTCATGATTCGTACCAACTCTACCCTGTCACCCGTGCCCGGGCATGATTGCGATGCTAAAGAAGCCAATCGCTACCTCGGTAACACCACACGCATAGCGAGCCGTCGGATTTATCTTCGTAAGCACTAGCTTCCATCGTGTTAACACATGTAATTGATATTGGCTTCAGTGTCGGCCCACCATGTTCCAGCAAGAATATACGAAAATGGCTGGGATTTTGAGGCTGGAGACGCATTAGAGTCCGACAACTACGAGTCGATGGATGACGAGGAAGAAGAGGAGGAGGAGGTTGATGTGCAGTGGGCCGGTTCAGATGATGATAGCGTTGGTATGCAGAATTTTACTATTCCTTTTCTTCTGCTAATGGTTAAATAGCACAGCAACGTCGGAAAAACAATGCCCGAGGAAAGGCGAAAGCCGAGTCCCGTATGTACTCCAATTATATCCTGCGGCATGTCTTGACCGCTCCTGTTCAGCCTCTGCTCGCAGCCTGGTGTCGATTGAGGATTCGGACTCAGAAGACATCTTCCCCGCCTCTCTCATTCCTGATATCATGTCCTCAGCTCCTGTGGTTCCTTCTGCCGCTGCTGTCCTCCAAACCTCGAGCACATCTGCTTCTAGTGGCGGCGTTGCACTTCCTCTTTCAGCTCCGACTACAATTGCTGCACCAGCAACAGCACAGCCGCACCCTTCTCTCAGTGCAGCGGCGGCAGCCTCCTCGCCTTTACAAATCTCTAGGACGTCCAGATACTCTAATTACGGTGTTTATTCAACATTCACGTCCAAGCCTTTCATGGTTTGGGATCCGTCCGACTTTGAGGTGGATCCTCATTTCTGGACCCGCCCCGATAACAACTAAATATCTTTCCCATTTACTTCCGTGATACTATTCAACCCAACTATCCGATCTACGTTATCTCCTCATGTCTCTTGAACATAGCTATTCCTACTCTAATTCACGTATATTCTTGTCGCAACTGGAATACCCACTCTCATTACGAAGCCTTGCCTTACACTAGATATCCTACCATTTTCTAATCAACTGATTTCGTTCTTGTAAATTTTGAGGATCCTGTATCACGATTGAGGCAAGAGTGAGATCTAGAAGTTCCATGGCGTGTGCGCGCATCTGCATTCAATCGGTGTCGGGACAAGCTGGCCGAAGCAAGTGACTTGGCTGCTTGGCTGTCAAAAGCATGAACCAACCATGACCACGTACTAAGGTTAAGGTTATTCAAAGGAGAAAAATATCTCACTCTCTCTCAAAAAAAATGTGCAATGCAAGAGAAAAACAATTTTGTTGACTTGTTAAAAAAAATATTAATTTTTTCTCGCGACGTTAAAAATATATTCATTCAAGAGCCTCAAAAACATGTTGTCTGCCATGAGGCGGGAGAAAATTAAATTGTGTGCATGGGCAGGATGGAAATATTTGCTGTCCCCAAAACATTACCGTTGCCTCAAATGGCCCAAAAAATGCACGTAAACACGATATCTTCTCATAAATAATAAATGTGCACTTGGACCGCCATATAGACACAGATCTGGGCAATATATAAGAGGCATGGAATGTAAGTAGAGCACTTTGCCTCAGTCAATGCGAGTAAAGACGGAGGTATAAAAGCACCGACGAGATGTTATATACATAGCGCGACGCAACCATGCTACATGACCGCGGTGGAATTCTTGGTATAGAACTGCAGGAATTGTTCAGCAGGATCAAACGTTTTGGCTGAGACTGTTGACATTTTTTCAGTTGGGAGGAAAGATTGCATTAGTACGCGCCTCCGTGGTATTTTGTAGTACTGACACGACGCTCGCGCATGATTTCGTAGATCAGAAATCTCGGGTGGCGGGACGTAAAATTTTCAAATTTTGACAGGCAGATGGCACATTATCAAGTTCCGGATGTTGCAAAAATAGAAAGATGAAAAAAAAATTGGAAGGGGGAGGAAAAAAATTGAGTGAAATCTCAGAATACCCTTATACTGTGTCCATACATAGTATATGAGCATCAAAAAAAAAAAAGAAAAAAAAAGAAAAAAAAAAAGAAAGAGGAAAAAATTTGGGTGAAATCTCAGAATACCCTTAGTATATGAGCTCAGGAGCATCCTCGCAGGATTAGGCCAAGGTTGAGCTGAACGTCGCTATTGCATCGGTAGAATGTCGGATCATCGGGCCGTCGTACGTACACTGCCACCACGTTATTTATTCGACCAGCTCAGAGCTGGTTTGCCGTCGAGTCGAGTCCACCTCGACTGTCAAACATTGATTTCGACTCGATCGAGGTTGAGTCAACATCGGGTTTGCTGCCTCCCACCCTCTCGCGCCAAAGTCCGGATAATCCCGGAGTGTGGGAACGTTCACCCAATTGGGATGCAATAGCGACGTTCAGCTCAACTTTGGCCCTAATCCTGCGAGGGTGATGCTCCTGAACTCATATACTGTGTATGGACAGTATAGGGGTATTCTGAGATTTCACCCAATTTTTTTCCTCTTTCTATTTTTGCAACATCCGGAACCTGATAGCACATTCGAATTGGACTGTAGCTCGCCGAGCATGGCCAGCTGTAAGTAATTGAGCTCGAGTCAAAGCCATCCAGTAGTGCAGTTGATACAGTTGAATATCTCGATAGCTTCAAAACAAAAGTCGAGTCTCCAACGCCCGGTTCCCATACAACAGAGCGAGTTACGAGCTCAAATTTTGTTGTAGCGTCTGTTTATAAGAGACTACGGGTCCCGTCACGTTCAAACAGTTTCAGTTCACTGCCTAGACGCTGTACATCTCATAATCCAAGGCCAACAAGGGATAAGTATTAAGTAGCGCAACTCACAAGACAGGCTAGGTTCAAGATCACAAAATCAAGTCTCTCCCCGTCTCGGCTCGAAATCGAAATGCAAAGAGCGTAGATTCGGAATTGTTTGGAATGATACCAAAATGGGCTGGAGATCCGCGAATGAAGACGTTCAGTTTCCCTGCACGGTTGCGAGACCCCAAGTTACAAATAAATTTCAACCTCATCAAGCCGTCTCAGTTCCCTCTTCCCCATCCTCATCCTCTGGTATCCTGCTCGAATACCATATCGCCTGCCAACAATACAGCCCCAGCGTTGCGTCCCAGACCACGTTCGCGTACGACGCTCCCGGCGACACCTCTGTCGGCCCCACAATCCAGCGCACGGACTCCGCCCTCCGCAGCAACGTGGCCGCCAAACCTGCCACCGCAGCAGTCTTGTACTGCCCCGCGAACAGCTTCGCGCGGTAGTTTAGTATTATCTGCAGGACGCGTCCTGTTAGCTGTAGCGCCGTGACGAAGTCCGTGAGATTCTGATTCGCGAGTATGCTGGGGGAGCGTCCAAGGCGTCGTGGGGCGGCGCGACTGGCGCAATGAAGTGGTGCCCGCTGAGGTTGAGCGCTGAGAGGGATAGCCAAATACCGATGAATATCTGTGTCATCGTAAGCAGGGTACAATCACGAAACAGGCAGCTTCTGAAGAATCTCGCTCACCGCGGATTTCCAGCGCCAATCTGTCCTTGCATCCAACCGGGCACTAGTGCGTTCCTGGTGCGTTGCCTTTGCTCGCCGCAGGCCGGGTAATGCTACCCACCTCCACGAAACCCGAAGTCGCAAAATCGCCTTCAGCATTAGTACCGGCACGGGCAGCTCGCAGGAGCCCAGAAGCACGAGCATCATCACGACCTTCTGCCCAGTCGTCTTGAGCTCGCCCGTCGGATCCCAGATGCCCGGCGACAGGAATTGGACAATGCCGAGGAAGTCAGCGACGGCAATTGCCAGTGTACCCGGGACGCTGATGTACGCGGTACTTGTGCGGGTGGCCCAGTAGATGGCGTTAAGAGGGAAGAGGAGGCCGGAAACGAGGAAGCTGGTAAATGTTTTCAGTTTCAGTTAGACTTTAGGTAGGAGATGCCTTTGTAGGGGGGGACTGACGCGAGAACGAGCCGTGCGAAGCGCCATCGGGGATGGGAGTCCGTATGATCCCGGTGGCCGTGAATACTTGCTATACCCGAAAGTCAGTAATGCAGCGGATGGTTTTATTCAGAAGGAAGTAAGCATACCATACATCTCCGCGATTTCCTGCTGGCGCGCGCGGGTGTATTCACTGTCGTTGTGATCGCTGCGCCGGGGAAGCATGAGGTTCATCTCGCCAAGCAAGAACATGCGGGGGGTGACACTGGAGTACGTTAGATGCCAGGTGATGTTCATGTGGTCTAAACGTGGCAATCGATAAATGAAGGAATTAAAGAGTCGGAGGGAGATTATCATCGTTAAACCGTGGAGGTGATCTTAGTATCATCGGAGGACGTACCAGCGATTGTTCTATTCGCTGGGTTTGGTGCACCTTCCCCACACCGCTGGCGGTCGATGGGAACGGGGATGACGTCCTGTGAAACAAATCCAACCACGAGTCAAGTTGACTTTGTCAATTGGGTTGAAAGGTGAATAAAGCACAGACCTTGGGTCCTATCGCGTGGGGCAGCACATTCATATACGGCGCATACGCGCTCTCCTCGCGGAACTCATCCCCACCCTCGACCGAGGAGTCCGAATTCGGGACGAGAAGCTGCAGCATCGTCTCGTGGTTGATGTTGTGAAGATACGCCTTGTTGCAGTAAGCCGCCGCGCCGCCGTCAAGCCCTTTCACTGTTTGTCCGCACTGCCGATGTGGCATAAGTATACTGGAATTTTTTGCGCGTAGGATGGGAGGGAACGAGAATGAGAAGAAATATAGTTGCGCACCGAGAAACGGCGCAGCGTGTCGTGCCTGATCTGGTACACCGAGCGAATGAAGAGCCGCGATTCGCGCACCACGCGGAGGTGCGTCCTACAGGCGTCAATTTTATTTTGGAAGAAAAGAAAAAGTCAGCGAGGTGTAGCATAACTACAGTTGGGAGTGGCCACCCACCGTGTGACGACGTGCGGGTGCTTTTCAAGCAGATCACGGATATGGGTGTCGGGATTGGAATCGTTCATGGAGTCAGGACATATGCTCGGCACCTCGTGGTGCTCCAGCAGCGGGATCGTGATTGCGAAAGACTCGAGGGCGATGTCTGTGCGGCGACGGTAGAACTCCGTGGGTGCATGGAGCGGAAATCTGGTGTATATGCACGGATGAGTTCCAGAGACAGAATAAGAGAGTTCAGTACGCACGGGAGACTCCTGAAACGCGGTCGTAGCACCGCAGGCGGGAACCAAGAGGTGTGCCTCTCGTAGTAGTCCAAAGGCGAGGGTGAGCGGGGTATGAGGACAAAAGAGGCTCGCAAATTGTTGTAGTCGCCTGGATACTTGTGACTGGCGGCGATATCTGGGGCGTCGGAGACAGATCCCTAACAAAACAAAAAAAAAACAGGACTCACAAAACCTCTGTCGGGATTGTGAATGAAACATTGGCGTGAATATCAACATCGGATAAGCGGACGCCACGGAACACAACGTCTGAGTATATCGTCTTCTCGAGGGCGCTGATTCGGTCGTACGATTCCGCGTACAACGCATGGAGCAGTGCATCCTCTGCCTCTGCGGTGGCACTGGCGTTACCATATGGGGGAAATTCGAACACGAGGTCAGATATTGTGCTGCCCTTTTCTTCAAGTTGCTCCCGTAGCAGCTCGTCCTGCACGGCCTGCTCCTCCTCCGTCGCCAGCTGCCACACAGTCACGGCGATGTCAAACGTATCGTTGAGACCAATGAGCGGCTGCACGACGTCGCTGCGATTGGCCACGCTGGCAATGTCCGTTTCGTTCACGAAGATCTCACGCGGTGGGAAGTCGTAGAAGCGTGTTCTGGCAAGGAGGTGGAGGACCGGGAATAAGGGTCTGCCGAGGATGAACCAAAGTACTGCGGCGAGGGTTAGTCGAACTACTAGCTTGCTCCGGAACACCGTCCAGCGACTTGGTGGTCTCGGAGCATTCGCGGCAGCTTTCTCCAGCATAAGCCAGCAAAGCGGATGGTGGTAGAGTAGTAAAGCGGTAGAAGTTGACCGCGGCAGTTTATATAGTGACGGGCGGACCCGCAAGTTGATGAAGTGTCACTGGCAGCCGAAGACAGCTCATTTGAGTTCCATCATGATCAGTTACAGGAGAGAAAGTACTTAATCCCAAATGAACCCAGATAATCGCAGAGACGACCTGAGTACTCAAGTAGTAAAGTAGGTTCTCAAAGGAACTGCTAAGAGGACGGTTATATTTGTTGACCGGAAATAACGAGTGCCCACGGAGGTTTTTTCTACACCAGGCGCTTCAACATAAAGAAGCTCGTGCCTCGCTGTTTAAACAGGACGCCGTCATGATGGCCCGCCATCTAAGGCTCTAGCCATTTAGTTTTCGTTTGTGGACCCGGGCAATCAAACGGAAACAGTATTTAAACACTTTTAAACCGTTTAAAACAGTTTATAAATGGTATTTTTCGCAGCAGGCTATCGCACCTGTCTGGAAGGGTCAAATCAAATAATACGAGCATTCTGAACATGCATACAATAACCTTATACTCAGCTGTTGACCAAGAAGCATCCCACGATGGTTGGGTCGGCGAGATGGTCGTGGAATGCAACACACTTTTTTTATTAATTTGGAAGGTATCGCTAGTCGGTGATCTCTTTGCTTTGGTGCTACGCAATGGCCGTGAACCCTCTTATGAACCCTTTTGGCTGAAATGTTGACCCAGAGCACATCCACCAAGACGTGGTACTAGTAAGCGATTGACTTTTGACAACTGTTTGAACCCTTTGCAAACGGTTTGCAAATTAAACAGAAACGGTTGGAGCCTTTACCGGCGCCATCACGTGTAGCTCGCCGCCCATGGCCGGCTCTAAGTACTAAGTAATCGGGTTCAAGTCTAACTCAGTCTAAGCCATCCGGTAGCGCAGTTGATACTATGCAATAGCCGCAAGTGAATATCCCAACAGCCTCAAAATAAAACAAAAGTCGCCCGAGTCCCGTCTGGTTGAAGAGTTTCAGTTCGCTGTCCAGAGATTGTACATCTTCATAATCCAAGGCCAACAAGGGCGCAAGTCACAAGACGGGGCTAGGTTCAAGGTCAAACAAGACAAGTCTCAACCCAAAATCGAAATATAAGCTGTGGCGTCGGTAGCGCAGACTCGGAACTATTCGGAACACTCCAGGATCTACCAGAATGGGCTAGAGATCCGCCGCGGCATCAAGATATTTGCATAACTGGATATCTAGATCGCCTCTGCAGAACTGAATTTACTGTAGATCATTCAAAAACTTACGTGTGGATCATGACCAAGTGGGTCAACGGTCGAGGCACTCACTGTCGCTTTGAGTTTTTTCTTTTTTGAGATTGTCTGTAAATTATAAAAACCATTCACAACATTAACGTTCACCCACAAAAATCAGTCCCAGACCCAGACACAGTTTAAAGTTAGAGATTTTCGGTCGCTGCTTATCACGAACCAAATATCGCCCGTATAGGCCGCCGGACAAAAATGCCCGATTTTCTGATGAGTGATTCAGAGCTTGTTGTAAAAGAAAGGACTACAAAAAATATTGTGTTGCAGACTTAATGTTCTGGCGGGCGCCGGTTTCACAATCTGGAAGGCCCTCGATTTGTTTATGGAACGTTTGACATTAGAAAGAGAGAGTAGACTTCACGTCGCCAAGGCCAAGTTTTGCCCGTGTTGCCCGTGTTGCCCGATGGAATTTTGAAATGAAAGGAATTTGCTGAAAGAACCGGAATAAGATCCAGAATGTCAAGGCGCCTTTAAATTAGACGCCAGACTAGGAGGTAACTTCGGCTGAATACGGTCAATGAGGGAATACCGCTGGCAATTCCCGCGATCCGCCGAAGCTGAAACCGAGAAGTGTTGAGGCCAAGAACAACGGCGGCGTTCATAGCATGCAGCGAGGGAGAGAGATCGAGTACCAAGTCGTTGTAATTCAAGTTATATTACGCATTGAGAGCCCAACGCGAATTGTTGAAGGCGGGGGCTCATGCACAAAACAAATGGCCAGAGATTTTGAAAGAACTAAGACCAGGGGCTATTCTGGGTAAAATATAACACGGCAATGGCTCGACGGCCGTGATGCCTTCCCGCGCGCGATGCCCGCGGCACTCGTGTTAATTTTTTGTGTGGCCATGGCAGTTTACGACACGGTTAGGGAATTCGTCGAGTATCGGGATCCGGCGCAAGGCACCCGCAGCATTCGAGTCATGGTTTCCGAAAAAAAATGGGACGAGATTCCACCCAGTCCAGACCACCAAGGTGGCACGAGAAAAGAAAAGAAAAGGGCGCTGACTAATCATCTCTGACGTGGTCTGACATAATCCTCGGCTCTGTCAGCCGTCGCTTAGCCTTTCTCCTCCCCCACCATGCCCAGCCTCGCAAAGTCAGCCATCCTCCTTGTCCCAGCCGCATCCTATTCCCCATACTAATCTCTTTTATCCTACACAGATCCGCATCCCTAGTCATTACCCTCGCCGGCGGGCTCATCAATTCGTTTTTGACTCTGCAGCTCGCGGGCTCGTGGAGCACTCTGAGGGCGCTCGACGCAGAGAGCGAGCTCGATGCGTGGAAGTTCGACGGCCTGCGCGTGCTCATGGGTCTCCTCGCGCTGTATCTCCTCGCAGCCGCCTTTGTCTCGTTCTTGGCTTCTTTGGGGTGCTAAGGGTGCGTCGTCTCGTCTTTGCTACGGTGGCAGGCAGGGTGTTTCGGAGAAGCCATGACGCCGGGGGAGCAAGTCTGGATGACGTCGCAGTCGAATGAAAGCCAAATAACTCCCAGGTACATTCAAGTGCCGAATGCGGATGCGGATGTCGGGGCCGCGCTGGAGGCGAGGACCAGCTCTGACGAGGACAACTCTGGCCTTGGATGCGAAGGGGTGTGAGGATTGGATGTCGTTTCCGATCGGCGGTGGATGTCCGGTGACCACAATCAGACATTTGGCATTCCCTGACGGGTCCAAGTTTCGATACTAGGACACCTCCTGGAGTTCCGGATGGCAGGGGGCACGCTGGAAGCGGAGAACCCGCTCTGGATGAGCGCAATTCCTACCTTGGATGCGGGGGATGTCGTTTGGGAATCTGATATTCCATGACACATCCAGGGGTCCTAGGACACCTTCCGGGGGCGGGTTTCCGCTTTTCCACTTATGATTCATCTGGGCGTCGGCTTGAAACACCCTATCTTTTTTCTGTCTAATTCCAGCCATGAATATACTGACCTTTGCCACAGAACAAACCCTCGCACGTCCGCCTCTACCGCGACTGCTCGTCCGCCGACCTCGCCTTCACCGCCTTCCTCACCGTCCTCGCCGGCCTCGCCGCGCGCGCCCCCGCCCGCGTCGCGTGCGAGCAGCCCGAGCTTGGGGCCCTTCTTTCCATCCTCCTCTCCTACGCCCCTGGCAGCGCCGTCAGCCCCGACGAGTCGTGCGAGCGTGCCCTCGAGCACGCCGCCGTTGTTCTCCTCGCTGGCCTCGTGGTCCTCACCGTCGTGCGCCTGCACTTCCTCCTCGCCGTCGGCGCACACTACGCCGTGCTCGTCCGTCAGACACAAGCCCTCGAGGCCGGCGGCGAGGGCGGAGCCGGTGGCGAGACGCAGCGCATCCGCCTGCTGCCGCTCCCGCGCGGTGTGGCTGCTGCGGACGTCGTGTATGCGCCCGTCCACTGCCCGGCGGCGGCGAACAGCCTGCTCGGGACAAGTGCGGAGGTGTGGGTCCGTGCGCCCGTGTTGGAGGCGTCGCCGTCGCCGTCGCCGTATGTGTCTCCCGCCGCGTCGCCGGCGGTGCCGCCGTATGCGCCGGCGTACGTGCAGTCGCAGGCCGCACCTGAGCCACAGCCGCTGGACGCGGGGCTGCTGGACGCACGGGTGGTGCGCACGAAGCGGGAGTGGATCTGAGCGTGTTTGCGTGCCTGTTAGGCGATACCCGACACCCGACCCGACCGACCACCGACACTCGATAACCCACCCGACACCCGACACTTGATAACCCACCCGACACCCGACACTTGATAACCCACCCACCCGTCGATAGCCCACCGACACCCCATAGACCCCAGCAATGCCAATGTCACTGCCGATGTACATACCCCGTCTCTACCTCTGCCTCTGACTCTGAAACGCACTCCGAGTCGACACCTTCATTCCGTCCGTTTACCGTTACCCTTGCCCCACCTCGCTTGGATCTCATCATGTCTCCGTCTCCCCCTCACGACGTCATTCATTCTCCTCTCTCATTATCCAGGTACAATTGCGTACGCTAGTGTAGCACTGAGTACGTACGCGTGCTGTATAAGTATCTAATCTAAGTCTTTATTATTTTTATTCGTGCCTTATTCTTGCCCCGTCCCCATCCCCGTACCTGCCTGCTTCAGGTCATACCTGCTCGTAACTGCTCGCGCTTGAGTGCATGTACTTGTGACTCGCGCGTCTGTCAGTTGTCAGTGTCTGTTTTCGAATTCCAGTCGCCCCTATCTTTTCTGAAGCTTCAAGTCGTACGACCGTCTTCTCCCCCTGACGTGAAACTCGTATCTTTTCTTTCATTGTTTCAAAATGAAAAATGGAAAAAAAAAGTGGCGTCATTTTATTGAAAAAATTTTGATCCGTTAATTTATTTTAATCTGCACCGCCACGCGCTTCTAGTGGTTGTGCAAACGCGTCATGGAAAAGCGGTTCCGGGCCGGCCGGAACTTTGGGCCTCTCTCGAGTCTTGATTGACGCGATAGTATGACTCTACAGCAAGCCCGAGCTGCTGTGGGCCATTTCTAAAGCTTCACTGACGTTTTGATTCGGAGGACATTGTACTGCCATAATTCTGTAAGGCGGTAGGTACGGAACCGTACTCCAAGCGACCTCGGAGAGTCGGAAACAGGTCATCTGGGCCTCGTCAGGATGCTTTTAGCCGCAGGAGCCGACCCAAATATCGAATGTGCGGTGTTTCATAACTCTTGGTTCATATATATTAACGAGGGAATTGAAGGCGGGAGTATGGAATGGCTCTCCAAGCAGCGTCGTGTGCTGGACACCCGGAGATCGTACGATTGCTTGGTGAGAACAGAGCAGAAGTAGATGCTCGGGGTGAGGTTCTTTTTTGAGTTTCAGCTGATATTATTAACACCATACTGAACTCAACACCATACTGGGATATATTTTCTATCATACCCTGACTTTCAGTATGGTAGATGTATGGTGGTGGTACGTGGGTAAGGGAGCGATCCGTGTGGATCCAGAATAAACAATAAATCTGATGTTCAAAACCGTGTAGGTAAGAGTGTCCGTGGTCGAAAAGCCGCAGCTAAAGTCAAACCTTCGCCCAATGAGCAGCCCAGGAACTACGCAAAGACATTTATAGGGAGATGTACGCCGCCCCATTCAGTGCCAAATGGGTGCCAAGCCACTTCGAGATCGATCCCCAGCGTACGAGATGCCCGAAGAATTGAGTCGACACTCGTCGTGTGGGATGGGTAAGTGTAATAATGTGAAGTGCAGCCTGAAAAACGCAATAATAGAACGTTTCCACAATGAATGAAAAATCAAACTCGAAGTGGTGGGCAAATTGACTCGGAACTGGAATGCGTAGAGTTGTGCTTGCGAAGCTGTAGACAAAATCTGAAAGGAAAGAGTAAATAAAATGTAAAATGAGATTGCTGGAGCGAATGGAAGAACAAAGCCAAAAATGAATGCACTGCACGGATATAGTTGTTTGATGAGCCTAACTAGCTCGGGACTCGAAGGCGACGAACCAAGCAAGTCGCACTTCCACATCGGTACAGCGCTCCGAGCTGCATCTGCTGGCTCTAAACCATAGGAGATCCAGAAGCTCCTCATTGCATATGGATCCTTTGAATGCCGGCTTTTGCATTACCAGGGTAATAAAGTAATACATTTGCGACATTTCGTACAGCCGGCTCAGTGTACTTATAATCTTTATTTTTTTAATTCTGTCAGAACACGGGCGGCTGCAAATTCTTCGTGGCTATTGGATCACAAGATGGGTGTGACCCCTGCAGCAGGTGACATAAGAACTGCAGAGGGGAACCCATGCGAACGTAGCTTGGTACATGTGCAGTTCTACGGGAGCTGTCGAAATCTATTCAGCATCGCAATGGTGGTTTAATTATATTATAATTATGCCTCATGGAACGAGGACAGATGGACAAATAAAAGAATGTGTATCAGATGGGGAGGACCGTATCAACGAAGATAACTACAGGTTTTGTAGACGACAACCTATCCGCGACTGTCCCCTCACTCACAGGCAGGTCATTCTGATTCCAAGCCGAGGTCACAGTATTTTTGGCGTACGAGGGTTTCGCGGGGTCTTCGGCGATTGTGTGCAGCTCCATTGCTCCGGTCGTTTGTGCTTCGCTGAACCAAAATATACTGGTGAACTGAACCGACTTGCCAGTTTGAACCTGGTCCGGTTTACCGACAATATCTATCGTTGTTGTTATGACCACCGGGATATTCGCAACAATCAGGCTCAAACAGTCCTGGATCTATCAAAAGAGACTCCAAGAACAACGAATGCCAGTGCGTACCTCGACTATGGATGAAATGAAGATCATTGTGTCGTAGTGAATGAGGATGAAGACCGCATGTACAAGCGATACCTGGTGAAATGTAAATGTTTGCTTAAACCGGACAAGTTTAACATACAATTGTGGTCACGACACAACTCGAAAACAGGAGGGTTAATTTATAACCCAAGGATTTGTCGATTAGGTTCCGGAACAATGGCAATGGGGCGAGCAATAAGATCGAGTCGGCGATAACATCCGCTTTTCACGCATGCCACATAAGCAAAATCTCCAAAAGTTGAAATTGTGTGGACTCACTGACGATCTGGCAGATGCCGAGTTGCAAAGGCAACTCACACTGTACACTTTCAAAATTCTTCCACGAGGGGTTCGACTCGCAAATCCACAACAGTTGTGCAAGCAAAAAAAGTCCAGCTGCGACAAAGGTAACAGCGACCCAGAACAGTAGCCTGCGTCGTTGGGCAGATGGCTCGATCCGAACGATACTGAACAGAATGCTCAGTCGGGATGCCCTGCAGGTAAGGTGTTAGGGGAAGTAATCCATCAGTATTCTGGCAATTAACAGACCAGATGATCAAATGAAATGTTGTGCCCATCAAGTAGTACGCTGCGAACATTCAGTCAAGCAGATGAACGGGATTTTTAGAGAAGGTCACACTTGTTATGCGTGCTGTTTTCGAGAGATTATGCACCTGGACTTGTTTGTCAGAGAGCTGGGTTGAGGCCTGACGGGAATAATCACAGGGAGAAACACTCCGACCACCTGGATAATCAGAGCGACGAATGCGACTAGGGCCCAAAAATCATCCGCCCCAAATCTGCCTCGACGTTTGTACAATCTGGCAAGGGATGATGAGAAGAATCTGTGTCATCCGGCGGCAAATACAAGACACACCGGTATATTGTAGTCCCTAGAGCAAAGAAACTGCATGTCGCAGCAGTTACTGAGATCGACTGTGAACGGGCGCTCAACTAAAACGAGGTACTCACTTTTCACCTGGTCGATACGAGGAAACATGGGAGACCAGACTAAGCAAAGCCTTTATTTCAATTAGCTGGACTCGGCGACGGGGTCTTGTTTTCAGGGTCGAGGCCGTGATCAGCCACACAACCGGACGTACGTCATGAACTGGCACGACAGTCGTGGGATCATATACTTCGTGGTGAATTCAAGGGAAGGGGCGTTAACGGACCAGTTCGAGCACCTCATGCCTCATTGTTTGGAGTGTGTGCAGCTTGTGCGAACTCAGCTCACGGCGTCGCTGGGGAGTCCCAGTTCTGAGTTCAAAAAAGTACATGTTCCGGCATAGATTATAATTACCACTGTCAACAGCGCCGAGCGGCCGCCGCGAGTTCCCCGTCTGTGCCAAGGATCGAGAATGTATGGCCGGCCATTGTCACTGTAGGTCACTGTTGTGCTTGAAACCAAGCTGGTTCGAGCCGATCCGAGGCCAAGGTTCCAACACAAGGTAGCAACAAGGGGTAGCAACAAGGGGTAGCAACAAGGGGTAGAATCAGAGCCGAGCTCGACCTGTGAGGGCAAGGAGGGAGATGGAGAGGTGAACGAGCAGGGGGAGGAGAGGCAAAGTCTTTTGTGTATATGGGGGGAGGCCGATTCAGTGTACTTTGACGCTGCGGCAAAATGCAGCGGCCGCGGGAACTTGAAAGTCCGGATCGATCGGAAAGGACCAAACAAGGGTGGGACGCGGGACGAGCAAAGTTGTCACTGTCAGTCGAGGAAAGAGATACTTGACAAGTGGCTGTACATTGATAGATCTAATCTAATCTCCAACGGACAGCCCATGTCTCGACTCTGCTCTTCCTTGTCCTGCACTCAGGCCGACAAGCTCATCTTTGTAGGGCAGGACTATATGCACACCGGAAATCCGGCCCAACAGCCGAGTCCTGATCTTGACCTTGACGCCAACACTGTCAGGGATACTTACAGCTATTCACTGCGTTCCCACCCTACGTAGACGCACCCCGGTGTATGTTGGTCTACGTGCGGCTACATGCGTTGATCTTCATCTACATCTGGCTACGTATGTGTATGCCATGATGTCGGTGTACGTGCGGCTACGTCCGGCTACGCGGCGTAGACACGGTCTGTCTACCCGTCGGCTACGTATGTCTACATGCGTGTATGCTATAGACGCACGTAGACATACCTCGGTCAACTTTATAATGCTGTTCTACTGCATAGGGCAACTCAACCACGGTCTTCAGTCCCATTTATTGAGTTTGTATATCCAGTTGAGCGAGGTATGTGACATTTGTCTACATCAGTCTACGTGTGTCTACATCGGTCTATGTCGGTCTACGTACGTGGGCCGAGGTAGACCGATGTCGATAAATGTAGACACATGTAGACGAGCCGTGTCTACACAATGTAGACATACGTAGACAAAGGGGCTCATCTACCCTTGGTCTACAGGGATAGACAGACCCTCTGTCTACAAGGGGTCGGAACGCAGTGATTGGCAGGACCGAAGGCGCGGTTGAAAAAATTCTGGTTTCAGATGTTTTCAAAGAATCACTCATAACTCAGTCAGTTCTTCGTGGATTTGAACGAAACCATGCTAGATAATTCGGGCTAATTCGTGCGGAATCAGTGATAGAAAGCATCTTGTAGAAATATCTCATATTGGATGATCTGACTTTTTGAGGCTTTTTGGAGATGAATCTGATGTGGCATGCCCAATTCATGTCCTACTTGTCTAAATTTTGGCTAGGGGAGACTTGTTAAAATTCTCAAGCAGATCATAGAGGCAAAAGTACATAATATCTCGTGTTTGACTGAATCTCCACAATATTTCAGATCCCGCTGGGTTGCCTGTTATCCCGACCTGACTGCAAGCATCACAGACTGAATTATTCAAAGCTCTGACTCTATGACATGTTTCTAAATCTATATAGGCCATTCGTTGCAAAAAAACGTGTTGTTTGAACATGCCTGGACCTCGCTAGACAGCATTTATCTCGAAAGTGGCCCAAAATCCTACATCATCCAATATGAAATATTTTCACAGGTTTTTCTCTATCACTAATTCCGCACGAATTAGCGCGAATTATCTAGCATGGTTTCATCCAAATCCATAAAGAACTGGCCGAGGTATGGATAATTCTTTGAAAACTTCCGAAACCAGAAATCTTTTCGACCGCGCCTTCGGTACTGCCAATAGCTGTAAGTAGAAAACTTAAAAGTTGCTTAATAGCAAGGAATGAACATGTCTCGGGCTCATTTTCACAATGGACAACTGGGACCTCAAATTTCACTCCGGAAATAGAGTTGTTTCGGGGCGCTCAAAAACATTTCTGAACTTATTAGTATAATAAGCAGGCCTGAAACCATTAGTTTCAGGAGCAGTTTTACATGACTGGTTTATCGGACTGAAATACGATGCAAACCCAATTAAATACGGTTGCATTGGATGCAGATCTACGCATTTCAGTGGAAAGTAATTATTTCCAGTTTACTTCCAATGCAAAGCAAAATTTTCCAGTTCATATCCAATGCAAAGCAAATACATCCAGGGCATACATACCAATGCAAATCAATGCACTCTAATGCAAAGAGCGGTCAGCCACACACTTTGCATTGCACTGCACCGAATTGCACTGTACTACTGTAAGAGCTACATCTTGGGTGTATTTGTGCCTGCGCAGTAGCACACTGGCCGTGCAACCGGCTTCCCACGGCACGCCGGCTGAGTCTTTGTATATAATATTCTTGCTGGCACGGCTCTGCCGACAAATATGTGATTAGTTTGAGAGTAATACAGATCTAGATGATCAGTGGAATTAATCCATAAAATTTCGATCTGTTACTAATTTATTTTAATCAGCACCGCCACGCGCTTCTAATGGCTGTGTAAACGTCATGGAAAAGCTTGAGGTTAACGCGCTGTCCGACCCGGCCCACATCTCCGGGCTTTGCGTCTTTCTTGGGTCTCTCTCGAGTCTCAACAGACGCTGTAAGATCAGTCCACAGCAAGCCCGAGCTGTAGGCCATTTTTAAAGCCTCGCTTAAGTTTTGATTCTGAGGACATCGTACTGCCATAATTCTGTAAGGCGGTAGGTACAGAACCGCACACGACCCTGCCATCCAACCCAAATGCCTGATACAAAATTCTCAGATTTTTTGGTTATTTATCCGGACGCCTAATCGGGCGATTTTTATCCGAATTTGGCTCAGGCCCCGCAGAAGGCGAGATTTTACCCGAATTTTGTATCAGGCCTTCGAAAAAATCGCGAAAATTGCCTTAAAAATCGTATTTTCCTCCCCTCACGCTATACATTCAGAAAATACTCTTCCTCGTCCTTTTTCTTGCTTTTTCCACCTCCACCGGCCTTTTTCCTCGCCGTGAGCGACTTGACAGCTTCAGCTATGTCGGCCACTTTCCAATTGGTACAGTTGAGTTCCTCGTATGGAATCGCCTTCGGGCCTGTCCTACTTCGGGATAGGGCAATATTCCGATTTCCGTCATCTGGAGTACGGAATCAGCTCAGGGGGTCATTATTCCATTGGACAGGTGGCTAAAAATGGTACGTGGGCGGTCAAGTAACCAGTTTTGGTAACTTTCAGACTTCCTGATCACAGTGGCATCGGTGCTTTGTGCATTATGCATCTTCATTGCGCAGAAATAATCTATCTTTTTTTTTAACTCTCCCTGGCCATCATCTTAAGGAAGCAGAGAAGGCCTTCACCAACACACTTATTCAATCGCTCGAGCACCGCTGCATTCGGGGAGAAGCAGCACCAACTGACGAACTCCTCGATCCGTTGATTGGACAAGATACGGACTCGGAATCCCTTCGGTTTGCTGAAGGAGACGCAGGAACCCGACAAATTCTAGAATATCTTCGAAAGCAGACTGACGATGATGCAGAAGACGAGGAAGCGCCAGCATAGGAGGTGTTCAAGCTCAAAAAGACAGAAGCGATGGCGGCAGTTGATAGTGCAAAATCGGCCGGATTTGGATGTGGCGTTGCCATTGGGAGGTTATCGGCACACATTTCGAGCAACTATAATGCAGGAGGTGGAGGATGCAAAGGTTCAAACTGAAATAATGCTGTTTTTGAAGTAGATACTTGTCCAGTACCTAGGGGCATTATTTTATTGTTTTTAAAAAAGCAAATTTTTATTCAATTTCTGCTCTATGGAATTCCGTCATATGGAATACCCTTGGGTCCCTTCCCGACAGTATTCAATATGAGGAACTCGACTGTAGTCCTGTACCATCCCGTAAAAATGCTTCACAATCCTCAGTGCATGTAGAATGTCCAATGTCTTTGCTGCTGAATGAAGATGGATTTGATAATTTTTGCGTCAAGACAAAAAGAAAGTTCAGCGAAAACTGCGGCTGACGGCAAAATCCTGCCAAAAGACATATTGAACACACGCCCGCATGCTCCCGCCGACCACATGTTATGCGAGTAGAGGAATGAACCATTAACCTAAAATACCAATGCAAGTGAGGGGAAAGGCTCAATATACTACAGCTTCTTCGCTCACCCCTGGGGAATTTATCCGGACTTGGACCTGGCCTGCGTACCAATCCTCATACTTTGTCCGAATTCTGGGTCAGCCATTGGTGCCCCAAATCTGATTTTAGCCGAATTTGGCCAGGCATTGGGCGATTTTAGGGCATCTTTTATCCGAACTCAAAATTTTGCGTATCAGGCATTTGGGTTGGTTGTTGGGGGGTCCTAACCGCACTCCAAGCAGCCTCGGAAACAAGTCATCTGGACCTCGTCAGGATGCTTTTAGCCGCAGGAGCCGACCTAAATATCGAAGGTGCGGTGTTTTATAACTCTTGGTTCACATTAACGAGGGAATCGAAGGCGGGGAGTACGGGATGGCTCTCCAGGCAGCGTCGTAACAGAGCAGAAGTAGATGCTCGGGGTGAGGTTCTTTTTCGAATCTCAGCTGATATTATTGACATCATACCGGAAGGCGGGGAGTTCGGTACAGTCCTCAGGGCTGCATTGGCTAGTTCTAAACCACAGGAGATCCAGAAGCCCCTCATTGCATATGGACCCTTTGAATGCCGGCTTTTGCATTACCAGGGTAATAAAATAATACATTTGCGACACTTTGTACAGCCGGCTGAGTGTACCTTGTATTCTTGCTTTATTTTTTGTTCTTTCAGAAAACAGGCGGCTGCAAATTGTTCGTGGCCATTGGATCGCAAGATAGGTGTGACCTGGGTGTTGTACACCCTGCAGCAGGTGGCACAAGAACCCATGCGAGGGTAGCTTGGTACATGTGTTCAGTTCTACGGGAGCTGTCGAAATCTATTCAGCATCGCAATGGTGGTTTAATTATATTATAATTATACCTCATGGAACGAGGACAAATGGACAAATAAAAGAATGTGTATCAGATGGGGAGGAGCGGATCAACGAAGACAACTACAGGTTTTGTACACGACAAATTATCCACAGCTGTCCCTTCACTCACAGGCAGGTCATTCTGATTCCAAGCCGAGGCCGCAGTATTTTTCATGGCGTACGAGAGTTTCGCGGGGTCTTCGGTGATTGTGTGCAACTCCATTGCTCCGGTCGTTCGTCCTTCGCTGAACCAAAATACACTGGTGAGCTGAACCGACTTGCCAATTTGATCCTGGCCTGGTTCACCAACAATATCTATCGTTGTTGTTATGACCACCGGGATATTCGCAACAATCAGGCTCAAACAGTCCTGGATCTATCAAAAGGGACTCCAAGAATAACGAATGCCAGTGCGTACCTCGACTATGGCTGAAATGAAGATCTTCACGTCTTTGTCTCTGAGGATGAAGGCGGCGTGTACAAGCGATACCTGCTGAAATGTGAATGTTTGCTCAGACCGGACCAGCTCAACATACAATCGTGGTCACCACACAAGTCGAAAACAGGAGGGTTAATTTATAACCCAAGGATTTGTCAATTAGGTTCCGGAACAATGACAATGGGGCGAGTAATAAGATCGAGTCGGCGATAACATCCGCTTTTACGCATGCCACATAAGGAAAATCTCCGAAAGTTGAATTGTGTGAACTCACTGACGATCTGGCAGATGCCGACTTGTAGAGACAGCTCACACTGTACACTTTCAAAATTCTTCCATGAGGGGTTCGACTCGCAAATCCAAAACAATTGTCCAAGCAAGAATAGTGCAGCCGCGACAAAAGTAGCAGCGACCCAGAACAGTAGCCTGCGTCGTTGGGCAGATGGCTCGATCCGGACGATACTGAACAGAATGCTCAGTCGGGACGCCCTTCAGGTAAGGTGTTAGGGAAGTTATCCATCAGCATTTTGGCAATTAACAGACCAGATGATCAAATAAAATGTTGTGCCCATCAGGTAGAACGCTGCGAACATTCAGTCAAGCCGATGAACGGGATTTTTAGAGAAGCTCACACCCGATGTGTTCGAGATATTATTCGTCTGGACTTGTTCGTCAGTGAGTTGGATTGAGGCCCGACGGGGATAATCACAGGCAGAAACAGTGAGACCACCTGGATAATCAGCGCGACGAATGCGAATACGGCCCAAAAATCATCCGCCCCAAACCTGCCTCGACGTTTGCACAACCTGGCAAGGGATGATAAGGAAGAATCTGCGTCATCCGGTGGCAAGTAGAAGGCACACCGGTATATTGTAGTCCCTAGAGCAAAGAAACTGCATGTCGCAGCAGTTACTGAAGACTGGCTGTGAACGGGCGCTCAACTAAAACGAGGTACTCACTTTTCACCTGGTCGGTACGAGAAAACATGGGAGACCAGACTAAGCAAAGCCTTATTTCAATTAGTTGACTCGGCAACCGCCGACGGCCCGGGGTCTTGTTTTCAGGGTCGAGGCCGTAATCAGCCACACAACCGGACGTACGTCATGAACTGGCACAGTCGTGGGATCATATACTTCGTGGTGAATTCAAGAGAAGGGGCATTTACGGGCCAGTTCGAGCACCTCATACCCCATTGTTTGGAGTTTGTGCAGCTTGCGTGGACTCAGCTCACGGCGTCGCTGGAGAGTCCCAGTTCTGAGTTCAAAAAAGTACATGTTCCGGCATAGATTATAATTACCACAGCAGCGCCGAACAGCCGCCACGAGTTCCCCGTCTATCGAGAATGTATGGCCGGCGATTGCCACTGTTGTGTTTAAAACCAAGCTGGCTCGGGCCAATCAGGTTCCAAAGTCCAGAGTGGATTGGTAAAACTCGGTTATCAATTCTTCGGTGATGGAGCCATTTATGGTGCAACGGAACGTTCCGAGTGTGCGCCATCAAGCGCATCGCCGACCGTTCAACTTCGTCATAGTCTCGGACCAAACCCTCATGACATATTTGCGCTATCAAATTTTGATGGCAGTTACCACGGTCTCTTCACCTGTATTTTGCTTGTGTACACCATCCTAATATGTTTTTGGCTTGGAAAAAATAGATATCGGTGAACCGAAGCTCCCTTTTTTTTGGCGTGTTTGTGCGCCTGATTTTGGGAAACGCCTATGCAGTCACATGTATCAACGAGTATCTCAATTTCTTAGCGCCCTTGTCCTCTAGACCTGTTCTAAAATTTGTGGTTGACTTTTGGCCACAATTTAACTCAATTCATGGCCTTTCCATTTTTTTTCTACGTGAAATATGCATGTAGAGGCGAATTATAGGTGTGGTAACTGCCATCAAAAAGCCATCAAAACTTGATAGCGCAATGGTCCGGCTAAGTGGTTGGCTTACGCCCAGACCCTCATGGCAGGGTTCCCAAATTGGGATGTCATGAGGGTTTGGTCCGAGACTAACTTCGTCAGTATCTTGCTGTACATACGTGTACTGGTCAACCAAGTAGGAAGGCACAGATTATTTTAACACAGCCATCCCGGGATACGTTGGTTAAATGTATACTGTAACCTGGAACATTTATATATAGCGCACAACAAAGGGAGGGCCCAATAATACGGTACGCAGGATCGGCTGATTCCAGCACAACGAGAATTAACTCGAAAGTTGTCAACGTGAAGAATTGGCCTTTTCTCCCCATTTATGGGAAATTAAGCTACATTATCAGCAGTGCCCTCAATGAACTTGAACTGCCAAGTATAATTACCCATTCATGTACGTAGATATATGAGTTTTGGCCCATGGTTGGCAGTAGTTTCATGATAAATCGCCGTTGGTTCAGGCAAGATTTACTTCTAATCTGTTTGCTCGGAGATGATACAGTGCAAAATGGAATAAATGGGGAAAAAATAGAAGATGGATGGCCAACCCTGTTTTGACTTGTATGAGCGCAAGTGCGAGCTGGCCCAGCTTAGAGCTACTGAGCGGGAGGGCGGGATCTGGCGAGGTCCATTACAGCCGACTTTGATAACCGTCGGCAATGGTGATCCCATCAGTTCGGGAATCTTTTTGATGGGATCGAGTCGACTCTCCCCTCGTTCCAACACAAAGGTAGAGTTAGATCCGAACTCGACTTGTGTGGGGAAAGGAGGGAGATGGAGAGGTAAAGAGAGGGAGAAGAGGTAAGGTCTCTTGTGTGCGTCCCGGCGGAGTCAGTGTACTTTGGCGCTGCGGCAGAATACGGCGGGAACTTGAAAGTCCAGGACAGCTTGAAGGACGGGATGCAGGATGAAGAGCAGCTTGCCAGCTCATGTTGGCAGGAGACGCCCAAGTGTAAGCTCAAAAAAAAAAGAGGGACGAGAGCATGGGGCATGAAAATGGAAGTCTTTGTAGAGTAAAACAAGGAAAAGAGATACTTTGCGCACTGAGTTAATGAGCAGAGGCAAGGGCCTCTCTAGAGTCCTGATTGACGCTATAGTATGACTCTACAGCAAGCCCGAGCTGCTGTGTGCCAATTTTAAAGCCTCACTTAAGTTTTGATTCTGAGGACATTGTAGTGCCATAATTCTGTAAGGCGATAGGTACGGAACCGCACTCCAAGTGGCCTCGGAAACAGGTCGTCTGGAGGATGCTTTTAGCCGCAGGAGCTGACCCAAATAGAGACAAGTGGCATGCTGCTTTTGTGCATTGTGCAAAAGCGGCATGCAGCTTTTTACAAATTCTGCTTGGTAGTCAAATTCCGACACCCCAATGCTATTACACAATTGTAATGGCCTTTAGAGGAAGAAGAAAAAGCTGCATGCCGCTTGGGCACAAGCTCTCTAATATCGAAGGTACGGTGTTTTATAACACTTGGTTCATATATATTAACGAGGGAATTGAAGGTAGGCAGTATGGAATGGCTCTCCAAGCAGCGTTGTGTGCTGGACACCCGAGATCGTACAATTGCTTGTTGAGAACGGAGCAGAAGTAGATGCTCGGGGTGAGGTTCTTTTTTGAGTCTGAGCTGATATTATTAACACCATACTGGAAGGCATGGAGTTCAGTGTGGAAGAAGGGGTTTGTCCTCTCAGGGACTGAGGTCACAAGGTCGTGCCAGCTGGGTGTAGAGGCTTGCAGTAAGAATTCAGAAGACAACCGAAGCTGAACTAAACTAGGCGTAGATCAGTGAATAAGAATAATGTGAAGAATATATGAAACTTAGCTCAGATATGATCAAATGAGAGTGGATTTGTTCGCAGATGCTCAGAAAATAGATGTTTAGGTGGTGGTACAAGGGTAAGAGAGCGATCCGTGTGGGTCCAGAACAAACAATAAATATGATGTATCAAAACCGTGTAGGTAAGAGTGTCCGTGGTCAAAAGCCGCAGCTAAAGTCAAACCTTTGCCCAATGAGCAGTCCAGGAACTACGCAAAGACATTATAGGGGGATGTATGCTGCCCCGTTCAGTGCCAAATGTGGGTGCCCAAGCCACTTCGAGATCAATCCCCAGCGTAGTCTGAGATGCCCGAAGACTTGAGTAGAAACTCATCGCGTTGGCGGTACATAGTGAGAGTATATAATGTCTGTGGTATATGGGATGGGTAAGTGTAATAATGTGAAGTGCAGCCCGAAAAATGCAATAATAGAATGTTTCCACAATGAATGAAAAATCAAACTCAAAGTGGTGGACAAATTGACTCGGAACTGGAATGCGTAGAGTTGTGCTTGCGAAGCTGTCGACAAAATCTGAAAGGAAAGAGTAAATAAAATGTGAGTAAATTACGAGTCTTAAAAATTTATTTTTCAACTCATCTTTTTGCACAGCTTTACCGCCATACTGGATGGTTTTTTGAAGGTGACGTAGACCTATCCGTGGTGGAATCGTTGCCTAATTTGTATAAAATCATGACTTTTTTTCCACTTTGGGACTTTACATTACCCTTAGTTGCTTACGATTGCTCGAGCTTCTTTTTTTGGTGAACTGTCAAATTTCCCGGCCAAAGGGCATTCAAAAAGTTGCTGGTATGTAATATGGCTTTGCAGTAAAGCCGGATATGCTATGGAACCTAGATGGAATAAACTGGTTTCACCAAATTATATTTGACGACAAGTCACGCTAACATCCCGCCGCCAGACTACCGAGTATAATACGCAGGGGCAGAGCGGGATAAATATGCGCCTTTGTCCCTCACAGAGGCGGGACGCCACAAGTCTGTCACATCAGTCACTTACCACGCCCCTGACCTTCCCATCAGATTTCCGAAATATCTAGGTCCCATCACAAGCGCTGATGGAAACGCCAGTCCCGATGTCCCATATGCGGACGGATGTCGGTAACACGCCCAGGTGTTCCCTACTGCTCACTCTCGCGTTTCTCGGCTGTTTTCTGACGTGTTTTACGCGTCAAAATACTATTGTTTTTCATTTTCCTCCACGCCGAATCTCTACGAGCACCAAAAGCCACAATATCGCCTGAGCAGGGTGCTAAATGACAGATTTAATCCAAGTTGAGATAAATATGTTCACCATGCGGTTAATTTTGACCTGCCGTTCATAAAGGCACTGTGAGTGGAGTCTGGGATAGACAATATAACATTCTGATTTTTTATGGATGCTCTTCAAATCTCCCCCGAAAGTTATTGCACAAATTCTGGTGGTCGTGGTAAGCCGTGACGGCAATGTGACACATGTGTGACCTTCAACTAAACAATCTCTTTCGACCTCTTATATACTCGTCTCTACTCCTCTACTCCTCTGCTTCTGTGTATGCAGGTGCTAAAAACACTCACATTATATACTCATCGAAATTTATATACTGTTGAAACGGCCCCGGAATCAACGGTAACTAGGATAGAGGGCAGTCTCATATTCCAAAAAAAATCGGACGCTGAAATGAAATCGTGACAAGCAGAGGGAAAATAAAAATGGACAACTCACCGTGGTCGAAGTCGACGAGAAGAAAAGTTGGCCCCGCAGGTGGGCCATTCCGACATTTGATAAGGTCCAATATCAGACAATGTATTATTTCTGAACATACCGACTCGAACAACAGATTAAATGAGTCAAGATAAATGATGGGGTCTGATGGAGGATGGGGTCACTTGACGCACCTCCAGCATCGAAAAAACCTATTTAAAGGCCCAGATAGCCAGCAGTAGAGCCTTGCTCTGTGGAATATAATTGAGGTTTGATCAGTAGGCAATGTGTGAATTACTCTGCAGCGATCCTTTTCACCTGTAAATGGTACAAGAATGCCCATAGCTTGGTAGTTGATTGGCTGGAATCAGAATCCTCTTTGCGATTGGTGGATTTCGGACTATCATTTCGAGTTAGGTTCGGAGATTTTTCAAGTTGTAGAATGAGATACGGCCATATTGGGGATGATCAGAAGTCTCGTAATTCGGCATAGACAAATCCGACACGAGCATGAGTGAGTTTCACGATGCTAATCGCATTCTGAGTGATAATTTTGAATGGTTTTAAATCCAGTTGAAAATCCCATGTGTTTCCTCGAAATGTTTAAGCAGGCACTAAGCAGGCGCAGCACTCTGAGGGATTGGAGCTGAATTTCGTTCTGAGTCCAGGATCCTGAATGAATTCTTGAGAGATTTAGTCAGACATCACACTGAAAGATTGGTGTTTTTTTATTCTTGATTGGAGAGGAGGCATACACAAATGCGAACGAAAGCATGAGATGTTCAAGCAGGTGCAGCACTCCAAGGGATTGCAGATATTTCTTTTGGACTGAATGGAAGCATGAAATATTCAAGCAGGTGCTGCACTCCGAGGATTGAGGGATTGAACGAAGGTGTGAAATTTTCAAGCAGCACTCCGAGGGATTGCAGATAATTCTTTTGGACTGAATGGAAGCATGAATATTATAGCAGGTGCAGCACTCCAAGGATTGAGGGAGGAATTGAAGAAGGTGTGAAATTTTCAAGCAGGCGCAGCACTCCGAGGGATTGAGGATATTGTTTTTGGGGACAACTCAGTAGTTGGAATTCAAGTTATCCATGTTCAATTAAAAATAAAAAGGCCGGAGGCCAGACGAGTTTTGCCATGCGCCAGCAATGGCCCCTAAGCCCAAGTGTAAAATGAGATTGTTGGAGGAATGGAAGAACAAAGCCAAAAATGAATGCACTGCACAGATATATTTGTTTGACAAGCCTAAGTGGCTCGGGACTCAAAGGCGACAAGGAAGCAAGTTGCACTTCCACATCGGTACAGCACTCCGAGCTGCATCTGCTAGTTCTAAACCACAGGAGATCCAAAAGCCCCTCATTGCATATGGGCCCTTTGAATGCCGGCTTTGCATTACCAGGGTAATAAAATAATATGTTTACGACAATTTGTACAGCCGGCTGAGTGTACCTTATATTCTTACTTTATTTTTCTAATTCTGTATGGCGGTCAGTTTGCACCTTTAATAAATCGGGTATAAACTCATGGATTTCGGGTATAAACTTTCGATTTTTGGGTGTAAACGCAGAATAAGAGCTTGATGCAAGGAGGTTTTGAATTCATAGCATTAAACATTGTCGTACATAGGAGTTCAACAATCCTTTACGAGTGTTTGAAGTGATGTAGAAAAGAAAAGCTTTTTTCGTATACAAAGTTTTATTTTGGACATAGAAAATGTCTTTTTTGGCAGAACTTTGTTCGACTTGAGTACAAAACTTTTGGGACACAGAAAAACTTTCTCGGTGATATCACAGCGAGGTGGCTGTGTTGACCAAATGATGGTTTTGCGGATCAACACATCAGGTGCTGCTGCAATCTCCGCAAGTGCCAAATCCCATAGGAGCTCATACAGACCTTGCTTGAACTGTTTCAAATGTTCCTAGTCCACACGGGAGCACATCCACCCAAATATCAAGGACCTCAAGCCCGTTAGAAATCACAGAGGGATTTTTCGGCGGTGCCATCAGTAGAGAGCACAGCCATAGGGTAGTGATATCGCCGAGAATGTTTGTACTCAACCAACAAAGTTTCATTCTTAGTCACAGAGAAAAAGACTTTATATGTTCAACATAAACTTTTTATATGGAAAAAAGTTTTTCCTTCACTACATCACTCCAAATATTTTCAGATACACTAAAGAAGATTGTTGAACTGAAGTTTACCATATGTACAAACCAAAGTCTGACACTAAAGAATTCCAACGCGCTCACTTTACTTTCATATGGAACTTAGCCAAAATATTTTACTCAAAATGACCTGTTTATCTCCCAAAAACAAGACTTTATACCGGATTTATTAAAGGTGCAAACTGACCGCCATAGAACACGGGCGACTGCAAATTCTTCGTAGTCTCTTATAAACAGACGCTACAACAATAGAGTGCTCATACCTCGCATGTTGTAGTCTCTCGAAAGGGTTGATGCGTCGATCGCTGGCCGCGTTATTACAAATCACAAAAACAATTCAGATGCTGGTATGCATTCCAGAACAAGTTGTTCACAAATATGAATTCACTGATTGAACATTTCAAGTTTTTCAGTGAAAAAATTGATGAAAAATGTCCATTATTTTTCACACTTTTTTCACTGGCAACATAAGTGAAAAATTTAGAATGTTTTCACCACTTTTTCGTTTTTAAGGTGAAATTTTTGAAAGAAGCCAAAAAGTGCTGCAAAATTTATAAGTTTTTCACTTGCTTTTTCAGTGAAAACAAGTGTGAAAAATAATGGACATTTTTCACCAATTTTTTCACTGAAAAACTTGAAATGTTCAACCAGTGTTCGAAGTCATATTAGTATTTATTAGCATAAATTGAGCAACTTTCTCACCTAACTCGCGGCGGCAGAGTCGAAGAACCAGGAGTTTGAACTTTGATGGCTTAACAGATGACAAATCCTGACATAATCTGCTCTTTCTATTCCGCGAGAATGGAAGTTGAAAATAAAAAATTGAGGACAGATTTGGGGTCTGACATGGATTTAAATCTCCCTTCTCTCTCAAAGTTTAAGGATGGGGGTCCTGGAGTGCTAAATAGGCATGGCAAAATTTCAAACTATATAATAACGCGGCCACCAAACCAAACACGGTGGCGCGGTTAACAACAGACTAAATTCTTCGTGGCCATTGGATCACAAGATGGGTGTGACCCGGGTGTTGTGCACCCTGCAGCAGGTGACATAAGAACTGCAGAGGGGAACCCATGCGAGCGTAGCTTGGTACATGTTTTCAGTTCTACGGGAGCTGTCGAAATCTATTCACATCGCAATGGTGGTTTAATTATATTATAATTATGCCTCATGGAACGAGGACAAATGGACAAATAAAAGAATGTGTATCAGATGGGGAGGAGCGGATCAACGAAGATAACTACAGGTTTGTAGACGACAACCTATCCGCGACTGTCCCCTCACTCACAGGCAGGTCATTCTGATTCCAAGCCGAGGTCGCAGTATTTTTGGCGCACGAGGGTTTCACGGAGTTTTCGGCGATTGTGTGCAACTCCATTGCTCCGGTCGTCTGTGCTTCTCTGAACCAAAATACGCTGGTGAGCTGAACCGTGAACCTGGTCTGGTTCACCGACAATATCTATCGTTGTTGTTATGACCACCGGGATATTCGCAACAATCAGGCTCAAACAGCCTGGATCTATCAAAAGGGACTCCAAGAACAACGAATGCCAGTGCGTACCTCGACTATGGCTGAAATGAAGATCATTGTGTCGTAGTGAGTGAGGATGAAGACGGCATGGACAAGCGATACCTGGTGAAATGTAAATGTTTGCTTAAACCGGACCAGTTAAACATACAATTGTGGTCACCACACAACTCGAAAACAGGAGGGTTAATTTATAACCCAAGGATTTGTCAATTAGGTTCCGGAACAATGGCAATGGGGCGAGTAATAAGATCGAGTCGCGATAACATCCGCTTTTGACGCATGCCACATAAGCAGAATCTCCAAAAGTTGAAATTGTGTGAACTCACTGACGATCTGGCAGATGCCGACTTGTAGAGGCAACTCACACTGTACACTTTCGGAATTCTTCCACGAGGGGTTCGACTCGCAAATCCAAAATATTTGTCCAAGCAAAAAAAGTGCAGTTGCGACAAAGGTAACAGCGACCCAGAACAGTAGCCTGCGTCGTTGGGCAGATGGCTCGATCCGGACGATACTGAACAGAATGCTCAGTCGGGACGCCCTTCAGGTAAGGTGTTAGGGAAGTTATCCATCAGGATTCTGGCAATTAACAGACCAGATGATCAAATAGAATGTTGTGCCCATCAAGTAGTACGCTGCGAACATTCAGTCAAGCAGATGAAGGGGATTTTTAGACAAGGTCACACTTGTTATGCGTGCTGTTTTCGAGAAATTATTCACCTAGACTTGTTTGTCAGTGAGTTGGGTTGAGGCCTGACGGGAATAATCACAGGGAGAAACACTCCGACCACCTGGATAATCAGAGCGACGAATGCGAATAGGGCCCAAAAATCATCCGCCCAAAACCTGCCTCGACGTTTGTACCATCTGGCAAGGGATGATGACAAGAATCTGCGTCATCCGACGGCAAGTACAAGGCACACCGGTATATTGTAGTCCCTAGAGCAAAGAAACTGCATGTCGCAGAAGTTACTGAGATCGACTGTGAACGGGCGCTCAACTAAAACGAGGTACTCACTTTTCACCTGGTCGATACGAGAAAACATGGGAGATCAGACTAAGCAAAGCCTTTATTTCAATTGGCTGGACTCGGCGACGGGGGTCGAGGCCGTAATCAGCCACACAACCGGACGTATGTCATGACCTGACGCGACAGTCGTGGGATCATACTGTATACTTCAAGAGAAGGGGGCATATACAGATCAGTTCGAGCCAACCTCATACCTCATTGTTTAGAGTTTGTGGTGCGGCTTGGGTGCGGCTTGCGCAAACCCAGCTCACGGCGTCGCTGGGGAGTCCCAGTTCTGAGTTCAAAACACAGTGTTGAGTCGATTGGTAGGACTCCGATCATTTCGGAAAGTTTCATTGGCGGTGGCGTCGGTGCTGGCGGAGGTGAATCAAAGGAATTGGGAGACGACACGAAGGTTCTAACCCATCCAAAACCCATCATTGAGATATACCACCTATAGCCCGCTGTCACGGCAGAGCCCACTAACTGTTTGGGTCAGTAGGTCAATGAAAATTGTAGGGCTTTTTTACTTGAGAAGCCTTATTTCGATAAGCGTGTCAAACCCGGAAATTGTACTGATAACATCAGCCCCAGGAATGGAATACAAATTCTTGAATCATTGTGAATCATAGTGTTGGGCCCAATTCTCGCCTGGTTGACGCGTCGACCAGCTCGCACTGGGCACAGGAAACCCCGACAAAGTCGGGGGTGAGCATATTCCAATGAAGCACTGGGTTCAGTTCACGTTCGACAAAGCTACAGGTTTGATACAAAGGGCAAAAACAGTGATGGCAGAATAAGATGGAATTATATTCAATGTACAGGATCAAAAACAAAGACAGACCGTAGCATATCATGTGCACGCCCAGATTGGTTACAATTATAATTGTGGTGCTGCGCGCACGCAAACCAGTCATCGTATTCGCGCACGCAGACGGGGTTACAGACAAAGGGCGGTCGCGGACTCTAAGGACACGGAGAAAAGAAAAACGATTTGATTGATCTCAATAAGGCACAAAACGTACGATGGGACCGTTGGGACCGGGATGGGAGCGCTGCTGCTGCTATAAACAAAATCCAGGGATCGAGAGTCTGCAAACTACAGGTGTTTGAGAAGAAATGCACCAGTCTGGAAACACACCCCATGAAATCCGATTAAATCGTCACGGTAATGGTTAAAATTGTCACAGTAATGGGCCACAGTGGTGGAGACAGGTGAATTTTTCTGGATTCTATAGGTCACTCGGTTACATTTATCTGCCAAACAAGAAAAAGGGCGCAAAAAAGGACATCAAAAAGGCTACTGTGAATAACCCTACTGGACACTGTGGAATTGTTGGTAGTTGTTAGTTGGCCGAAATATTCTCCACATGATTTTTCAATTGTTCAGCGCAGCTCTGCTGGTCAGCAGCCTGAAAATATTATCATAAGTTGACAACAAGTCGAACAACTTGACTTTTTGATCCCGACTCTGTGCAACAAGGAAGTTCTGGATTTTGGTTGCCTATATTTTTTGCATCACAAACCTTCTTGGCTCGGTGGCTGATTTATTTTCTGGCAGAGATTCTCGCCATTCCTAGAAAAAATGTTTCGCGTCATGGGGGGTGGCATAAGGCCTCAGATTCGTGCAGAGCGACCCCAGCGGCATGTTCAAAAAGCACTCTATAGGGCACAGCAAGGCCTTAAGGGCCAGCAGTTGAACCGAACGTGGCCAAATGGGTTTAGATGTGATCCGAGTTGTAGCGCACTCTACTGTTTTAACATGTTCCGGCATAGATTATAATTACCACTCTCTTCAGCGCCGAGCGGCCACCACGAGTTCCTCGTCTGTGCCAAGGATCGAGAATGTATGGCCGGCCATTGCCACTGTTGTGTTTGAAACCAAGCTGGCTCGGGCCAATCAGGTTCCAACACAAGGTAGAGTTAGATCCGAACTCGACTTGTGTGGGGAAAGGAGGGAGATGGAGAGGTAAAGAGAGGGAGAAGAGGTAAGGTATTTATCCGGACTTGGACCTGGCCTGCGTACCAATCTCATACTTTGTCCGAATTCTGGGTCAGCCATTGGTGCCCCAAATCTGATTTTTTAGCCGAATTTGGCCAGGCATTGGGCGATTTTGGGGCATTTTTTATCCGAACTCAAAGTTTTGCGTATCAGGCATTTGGGTTGGTTGTTGGGGGTCCTGACCGCGCTCCGGGCAGCCTCGGGAACAGGTCATCTGGACCTCGTCAGGATGCTTTTAGCCGCAGGAGCTGACCCAAATATCGAAGGTGCGGTGTTTTATAACTCTTGGTTCACATTAACGAGGGAATCGAAGGCGGGGAGTACAGCGTCGTAACGGAGCAGAAGTAGATGCTCGGGGTGAGGTTCTTTTTCGAGCCTCAGCTGATATTATTAACATTATATCGGAAGGCGGGGAGTTCGGTACAATGCTCTGGGCTGCATCTGCTGGTTCTAAACCACAGGAGATCCAGAAGCTCTTCATTGCATATGGACCCTTTGAATGCCGACTTTTGCATTACCAGGGTAATAAAATAATACATTTGCGACACTTTGTACAGCCGGCTGAGTGTACCTTATATTCTTACTTTTTTTTAAAAAAAATTCTGTCAGAACACGGGCGACTGCAAATTCTTCGTGGCCATTGGATCGCAAGATGGGTGTGACCCGGGTGTTGTGCACCCTGCAGCAGGTGACATAAGAACTGCAGAGGGGAACCCATGCGAGCGTAGCTTGGTACATGTTTTCAGTTCTACGGGAGCTGTCGAAATCTATTCAGCATCGCAATGGTGGTTTAATTATATTATATTTATACATAATGGGACGAGGACAAGTGGATAAATAAAAGAATGTGTATCAGGTGGGGAGGAGCGGATCAACGAAGATAACTACAGGTTTTGTAGACGACAACCCATCCGCGACTGTCCCCTCACTCACAGGCAGGTCATTCTGATTCCAAGCCGAGGTCGCAGTATTTTTGGCGCACGAGGGTTTCACGGAGTTTTCGGCGATTGTGTGCAACTCCATGGCTCCGGTCGTTTGTGCTTCTCTGAACCAAAATACGCTGGTGAGTTGAGCCGACTTGCCAGTCTGAACCTGGTCTGGTTCACCAACAATATCTATCGTTGTTGCTATGACCACCGGGATATTCGCAACAATCAGGCTCAAACAGGCCTGGATCCATCAAAAGAGACTCCAAGAACAACGAATGCCAGTGCGTACCTCGACCATGGCTGAAATGAAGATCTTCATCTTGTGGTGAGTGAGGATGAAGGCGGCATGGACAAGCGATACCTGGCGAAATGTAAATGTTTGCTTAAACCGGACCAGTTAAACATACAATTGTGGTCACCACGCAACTCGAAAACAGGAGGGTTAATTTATAACCCAAGGATTTGTCGATTAGCTTCCGGAACAATGGCAATGGGGCGAGCAATAAGATCGAGTCGGAGATAACATCCGCTTTTACGCATGCCACATAAGCATAATCTCCGAAAGTTAAAATTGTGTGAACTCACTGACGATCTGGCAGATGCCGACTTGTAGAGGCAGCTCACACTGTACACTTTCGGAATTCTTCCACGAGGGGTTCGACTCGCAAATCCAAAAATATTGTCCAAACAAAAGAAGTATAGCTGCGACAAAGATAACAGCGACCCAGAACAGTAGCCTGCTTCGTTGGGCAGATGGCTCGATCCGGACGATACTGAACAGAATGCTCAGTCGGGACGCCCTTCAGGTAAGGTGTTAGGGAAGTTATCCATCAGCATTCTGGCAATTAACAGACCAGATGATCAAATAGAATGTTGTGCCCATCAAGTAGTACGCTGCGAACATTCAGTCAAGCAGATGAACGGGATTTTTAGAGAAGGTCACACCTGTTATACGTGTTGTTTTCGAGAAATTATTCGTCTGGACCTGTTTGTCAGCGAGTTGGGTTGAGGCCTGACGGAAATAATCACAGGCAAAAACAGTACGACCACCTGGATAATCAGAGCGACGAATGCGAAGAGGGCCCAAAAATCATCCGCCCAAAACCTGCCTCGACGTTTGTACAATCTGGCAAGGATGATGAGCAGAATCTGCGTCATACAACGGCAAGTACAGGACACACCGGTATATTGTAGTCCCTAGAGCAAAGAAACTGCACGTCGCAGAAGCTACTGAATTGACTGTGAACGGGCGCTCAACTAAAACGAGGTACTCACTTTTCGCCTGCACGAGAGGGTCGATATGCATCAGCCAGGAAACATGGGAGACCAGACTAAACAAAGCTTTATTTCAATTAGCTGGACCCGGCGACGGGGTCTTGGTTTCAGGGTCGAGGCCGTAATCAGCCACACAGCCGGACGTACGTCATGAACTGGCACGACAGTCGTGGGATCATATACTTCGTGGTGAATTCAAGAGAAGGGGCATTTGCAGACCAGTTCGAGCACCTCATACCTCATTTTTTGGAGTTTGTGGTGCAGCTTGCGCGAACTCAGCTCACGGCGTCGCTGGGGAGTCTCAGTTCTGAGTTAAAAAAAGTATGGCATGTTCCGGCATAGATTATAATTACCACTGTCAACAGCGCCGAGCGAGTTCCCCGTCTGTGCTAAGGATCGAGAATGTATGGCCGGCTATTGCCACTGTTGTGCTTGAAACCAAACTGGTTCGAGCCAATCAGGTTCCAACACAAGGTAGCAACAAGGGTAGAGTAACTAGAGTTGGATCCGAGCTCGACCTGTGAGGGGAAAGGAGGGGGATGGAGGAGGAGAAGGCCTTTTGTGTATGTCGGGGGAGGGGCTTGGCCGTCCCGGCGGATTCAGTGTACTTTGGCGCTGCGGCAAATGCGGCGGTCGCGGGAACTTGAAAGTCCGGATCAATCGGAACGGACCTCTTCGGGGCTTAAGATAGAGTCTGGCCCTCCAGAGGACGCGGGATCAGCTAGATGTTTGACACTGACAGGTGGCTGTGCATTGATAGATCTAATCTAATCTACAACTTTGAACGCACAACGAACAGCCCGTGGGAAAAGCTCCAAGCTTGTCCTGCACTCGGCCCGAAGCTCATCATTGAGCTCCCACTGGGGCAAGACTATATGCACCGGTCCGACAGCCGAGTTCCGATCTTGACCTTGACGCCAACACTGTCGGAGATACTTAAGTAGAAAACTTAAAAGCTGCTTCAAAGCAGGGAATGAACATGCCTCTCAGGCTCATTTGCATAATGGACGACTGGGACCTCAAATTTCACTCCGGAAATAGAGTTGTTTCAGGGCGCTCAAAAAATGTTTCTGAAATTATTAGTATCAGTAAAGGAATAAATAAGCAGGCCTGAAACCATTAGTTACAGGAGGAATTTTATATGACTGGTTTTATTGGACTAAGATACGATGCAAACCCAATTAAATAGAGTTGAATTGGATTCAGATCTGCGCATTTCAAATGGAAAGCAATTATTTCCAGTTTACTTCCAATGTAAAGCAAATTTTTCCAGTTCATATCCAATGCAAAGCAAATACATCCAGTGCATACATACCAATGCAATTCCATGCACTCCAATGCAAAGAGCCGTCGGCCACACACTTTGCATTGCACTGCACCGAATTGCACTGTACTGAGAGCTACATCTTGGGTGTATTTATGCCTGTGCAGTAGCACACTGGCCGTGCAACCGGCTTGCCACGGCACGCCGGCTGAGTCTTTGTATATGTGTTTAGTTTGAGAGTAATACAGATGATCAGTGGAATTTAATCCATAGTTTAGATGCCAGGCACCTTGGTGTATGATTTCTAGTTGAGTTCGAGGGAAAGAAACAGTTTCTGACTCACAGCGGGCAGAGGGGATCATTACTTCCCAGAAATGTTCCAAAATTTGGTTTCGATTGGTTTGTGCTAGTAGTAAATAAATTCATATGTAATTTTACTTTGTCGGGGGAAAGCAGTATTTTGAACAGTAAATTTACACTCTGCGATCATTCTGAGGACCGAAAAATATTGCACCGTGTTGCACAATAATGCACTGTATTGTACAATAAATGCACTGTATTGCACAGCGAAAATGCACTGAAGTGCATTGAATTGCACTCAATGCAATCCAATTTAATTGGATGGCACTGATGCAAACCGATTGCATTAAGTGCAATCCTATTCAATGGGATAAAGCCCGTCATAGTTTTATCTGCCCAGAAACAATAACTTTCGGCTTGATCCCGAAACTACAAGTATCAGCCAGCCTGAAACTTGTCGGCCTGCCCGGAACGGCCCGGCCCGACCACCTGAAATCAATAGTTTCGGCCCTCATCGTAAAGCTTCTGTCGGTCGACTCGGAACAAGCTCAGAACCCAAACAGAACTCAGAAAAACCTCTCTGATTTTGCTCCGGTCCAATTCGTAGTCATAAAGTCAAACGACCAGGAAAATGAAGTATATATTTTGTCCTCGCGGATAAAATTCTGATGGCAACTGTTTCAGCTTGACAGCAGGGAGCGAGGAATGTCTCCAACCTGAGGGTAAATTCTAGATAGGGGTTTATAACTATTTACGCTGTAAGCGAGCGGTTCACAGACAAAACAGAAAGAAAAAAAACCAAAACCAAAAGCTCAAACCGACACCCGACCTGATCTATTTGGGTTGGACCACTTGATTCGTTCGCAAGCTCGGGGCTGAATCATTTAGAATAAATCCAGTTATGCGACGGCGATCTTGATGTCGCCACGGATCTTCCTAGATCAGCACACTCTGCGCTACAGACGCCACTCCGCCGAGACGGGTAAAAACTCCGCTTTTTTGGGATTTAACCTGTCTGCCTGGATGACTCGTGCTAAGCTACAGCTTTCAGGAGCTGTCTTTCAACGGGATTCGCCGAGACTTGGCACTTTTAAAAAAGTCTTGGAGCTATTGAGCTCTTCAACTGCTGCTATTAACTTCGCTAATTAATGACTCGAAATCAATTAATTACAGCCGGGCAGCGGGCCAGATCAGAATGGAGGACACATATTAAAATATTCGAACGTCGCATCAGGGAAGGTATACAATACGCTGTGCTGTGGGAATTTGTGGCGCCCCTGCAATAGCATATCGGCTAGTAGACATGCAGCGTAATCGGCACCATATACCTCGAGGCTCGCTCTGGCTTATTCGTACTTACAACCAGAGCCTGAGCCATGGATCGCGAACCTCTGGGATCGCCCAAGTGAGTTCGCAATGTCGGCGCGAGCGTACTTGGCCTGAAATTTAACGAACCGGCAGATACGCCGGCGCATTCTTCCCGCACGCGCAGCAGCTGATCGTCACTGGAGGCACCTTCACCAGCGTCAACGTCAACAACATCATTCGCGACACCACGCCTTCAGGTAAAATCTTCCTAACCCTTGTGAAATTCGAAACATATCCTCAATAGCGGACGAGTACACAGAATTCCGCACACTCCCGCTCGGCGACATCGACCTTCTGGCAGAGCTGCGGCCCAACTGGGTCGTTAGCCGTCGTGTGCGCGTGCATGGCGAGGAGGGGCACGTGCGAAGGATGTACACCGCTAAGATTGAGGGGAAAAAACTCTTGTGACGGTAGCGTTGTATGAGGGGGAGGGTGCAGAGGAGGTATGTGAAATCTCCTCCTTCTCTGTGTTCGCTTCGAGTTGTCTGACGTCTGCGTAGCATTGGAGCCAGGATGTCTCGACACAGTCGTATCTTCGGTAGGCACTCGTACTATCTCCCTGGGTTTGTTAACTTGATAATTTTACGTTCAGCCACCCAAACTTTCTACAGATCTATGGAATCGCGCGCGGGAGGCATATCAATGCTACAGTATACCATGGAGGTGGGTCCTAAACTTTCATGACAAAAAAAAACAAAATTGCTAACAGCTTCAGCCAGATCTGATTCCCGCCGAACAATTCCTGCAGCTGTATGACCATTCTCCCGTCTCCACTGTATATTTTTACGCATATTGCGTATGCACACGTCTTCTTATTGGTAAAGTTCAAGCTAATTTCTCCATAGGCAATGGAATTCGAGGTGAGGATAAATCCTACTTCCGATGGTGGGTAGTGGGCTGATGTCGCTCCACGTAGGAAGCCTGTCATCACTTCTCCCGCGTCTTCAAAACATGGCTGGTAATCCATTCTTTCATTTATTTACCCCTTGTCTGTGCCTCTGACACCGACCCGCTCTAGCGCACACTCGAATGCACATTTTGGATCCGGCGCTCAACAGGCCGTCTCTGCGTCGAGCTCTCGCCCAGCGGTACATCGTTCCCCGGTTCGCCGTTCTACGACCCGCACCGCAACCGCGCTTTATCCCTCGGAGACCTCGACGCGAACCAGGACTATTGCAACGCCGTGGCGGTCTCGACGCTCATCCTAGATGAGTACCACGACGTCTGTGTGCTTCACCTCTCGCGGCCCTTAACCGTGTTTGCGGAGCCGACGGACACGGTCACGGTCGGGTCCATCATCCGCCTTCGTCCGAGTCTGGTTCGTACACTGGAGGGCTCGGCGAAGATTGCGGCCTGGAGTGAGATGGCGGTGGACGTGTATGACTGGGAGATAGAGGGAGCGGTACGACGCGCAGAGGTTGATGCACGGCAATGGTCCAGGTTCATCCACATTCAGTCGTTAATGTTTGGCCGTTTATTCTGACCTCACCGGTGTCCCGGCAGGTTCAACGTCCACGACGTACGCAATGGGTTGAAAATGATAAACAGCGTGTATCCCGTGTCGCCGCAGAGTCGTGCGTGGCTCGCTCAGGGGAATTTTATCTTCAATCGTCTTGGAATCACTTCCCAGCACGAGGACTACGGTGCGTCTTGAGTAATGTTTAGATGTCTCCGATGACCACTGAAGCCTGAGCTCACACAGCCCTCATGTGCACCTGCGTCTTCGAGCTCGTACTGGCTCCAATTCCGGCCACGGTGCACCCTCTTCCCGACGGGTACCTGTTCGTCTGCCCCGCGAAAGATCTACAAATCGGACCAGCCTCGTTCCGCTGGCCGAACCTTCCCGCGTACTGGTCGTCCGATCCGTCCGGCGTCAACCTCCTCAGCGCGGAGGCGGCTTCAGATCGCGGATTTCCCGCTATTGAACTGAGGACAGCGGTATATGGGCGGTCCTGGGATGCGAGCGTCTATGCTGGGCTGCAGCAATTCCATGCAGCAAAGGGGTTTGACCCGCTGGGTCAGGACGTTGCGCGCTATCTGTGCCGTCCGCTGTATCAACCGCTTGGTTTGCTGGACAATCACGGTGAGAAATATTGCCTAGTATACTAGACACCGTGAATCTTATTTGGGCTGGCTTGTACAGCGGACGACGAGACCTCTGTGGTGGAAGTTTCCTTACTTGCTGCAGAAGAAAATGAGCTACGTGGTTCAATCAATGAGATAATGGTACGTTTCTGGCATTATATTGGTGCCGTTATTTTTAAATGAAGTTTATGTATGTAGTATTCTTCCCTGGCCTTGAGGAGTCCAGGAGTCTTCAAGCGGAAGCATTCCTGCGCTCGAACACCGTGAAGGTTGCCAAGTTTATATGTTCATACTTATTTTATTTTCGCTGTATGTTCCAAGGTATTAAAGCATTAATGTTTCACGTCGCCCCCATTTCGATGGAACCAACGCGAATTAGCAGATCACGGATCGGATAACAAGAGGCCCGGTAGAGGAAGGCTTCGAGAAATCAGTTCAGTATGAATATTAGAGCCAAGTCCAGATAAATTTCGTGTTCTAGAAACGAAACCGAAGCCTGCAAACCGTCCCAAATTGGAATCTAACCGCCAGATTCTTGAAAAGGAAATTTCAGTTACGTAATCTGAAGAACGCGCCTACCGGGTCAAGATATTGAATGAGATTCCATCAGTGGAGTTTTTAACCTGATCGTTGATTCAGAATGAAGAGGAGGGCAAACCGTGAATGTCTTCATAACTGACGGGTGTCTTTCAGACTTAACCGAATGGTGCTGACCGCTCCGAACGGAGTCCGCGCCATTCTCGTCACTTCGTTACTTCGCTTAGCGCTGCGAAAGTTCGTAACTTTGATGGGAATTCATGAAAGTTCGTGAGTTTGATGGCTTTCTGTGAAAGTTCGTGAGTTGGTATTCCAACCTTGTCAAACGGCGACTCCTCGGCACATCACGGAGTGATGTGCATCAACAGCTTGCCGAGGTTGGCTGGTTAGGTTCCGGTTAGCTGGTTAGGGGTTGGAGGTTAGAGGTTTGGGTTAGGGGGTTACGGCTAGAGGTTAGAGGTTAGAGGTTAGTGGTTAGAGGTTAGAGGTTAGCGGTTAGGGTTAGAGGTTAGTGTTAGGCCAGGGTATCAATATAAAAAAACGGGGGAGAAGGAAATGATGGCCAGATTGATGCGTCTGATTTGTGTGGTTTGTTCACCTCACGAACTTTCGTGGGAATTCACCAAAGTGACGAAGTTTCAGAGGTTGCCATCAAAGTGACGAACTTTCGCGAGTTTAAGCAAGTAATGAAGTGACGAGGGTGACTACTACCCCTCGGAACGTTATTGTGAAATTTGTTTATGGCACTGTTTACCCGACCCACTGATAGGTAAACTGGTCATCTTATTTGTTCGCGCTCAGACCCCGAATTGGAATTGATGTACTAGCGGAAACTTTAGCTACTTTCCCCACTGCATCAATTGCCATCCACCCAGACCCAGACCAGAATCCCTGGCTACTATGGCCTCAGACCACCCTCTACGCTGCTGTAATTTCAGGACACATAGAGAGTATGCAGCTACTTCCTGGAGACTACAGTTTGCAGCCACTCTGTCTGGCCGCACAGAGAAAGCACCTCGAGATGATGAAGCTGCTCCTCAATCACGGAGCTCGATATACTTGGTGTTCGGGGCTGATGCATTGCTGCATCATGCGTGGGCTGTCGCACATCTGGACATCATTATGCTTCTTTGGACCAGGTGGAATATGCTGCGGTCATCTTGGCACTTCACTCGGCTTTGCTGTGCTCAGCCAATGTGTCGAGGGAGTGAACCTATTGCTGGATAATGGCGCTGACGCGACGGTGACTGTTCTGCTGCATGGGACCGACTTGTTGTACATCTCCATGGTTTTGAACCACCTTATCCCCGGATCGTCGGTGGTGCAGGACGAGGGAGGGGGAACACTTGAAGTGGGAAAGGCTTTGCTCAGTGAGGAAAAGGAGGAGCTGATGTATTCTTGCTGGCGCACGGGGCCAGCAAGGATGCCACGATGTGAAGCATCTCAAAGGATTTGACCTTGGCCAAAGAGGAAAGAGGCTTGACATACCGAGGAGGAGTATATCGCGGGAATGTTGAAGGATGCAGAGGATGCAATCCCAGAGGTAATGCGGGCATTCAAGTTGGCAAGTCGGAATCGGTTCCTCGACATATGCATAATTAATCATGTGTCCCTCTACAGAGAATCAAATCAGCTCGGTTCAGGTGATATGAATTAATCTGCCCAATGATATAGTTTTGTGAACCAGATAACCTTATGAACCACTCCTTCTCTTGGTATCCATTCGATTGTTCCTCTCCAAGATATTCAGACTTGGAGAAATCAGCCAGTCAAATTGTGTATATGTATGTGCTGACTTGAACTTTTCATGTGCTATTGGGATCTTTCTTGGAGTAACATATCAGCACCGCATTCGGCATGGAGTGTAGCTCATTTGTGGTGGACTGCTATTTGGAGAATCCTTGGGCACAAACAAATGTCACGAATGGGGTCAGTTCCCTCTTTTTCCGGAATGGTTCTCTTGATTACACCCATCCCAATAGCGATACATTGGGTTCTTTTTTGACAACTTTACACTTGCATAAGACGCTGATATCGAGTCCAAGAAGTTGATCTCAAGAGAAAGAGACATTACAAATTTGACAGCGAGTAACCCAGTAAAAATCAGCAGATCAGCTCTAAGGTACTTTGATTCCAAACTCATTGGGTTCACAAGTATTTGATGGGACATGTGTAGGACAGAAGAAATGTCAATAGTCGCGAGGCGACCTGGGACCGAACAATGCAGGGCTTACGCTACCTGAGAAAAATGTTGTGGCCTCGTGTGACGAGGGTGTTGATGCCAGATTGAGGTCAGCTATAAACTTGTGTAAACAGATCGAATACTCCAGTGAAAAAAGATCTTACGTTGCCAGGTCGCCCAGGATTGTACTTGATGGCGAGGATCAGGAGGAGACAGTGCTGGGTACTTTTCCTTCGCCTTGCGTGGCACTGCTGCTGTCTGTTGTGTGACTGTTCGCCAACCCAGCTTTACATTGTGTGTGTACAACAAAGCAAGGTACGAGCTCAAATTTTGTTGTAGCGTCTGTTTATAAGAGACTAGTTGTGTGTGGCTGTTGCCAACCCGGCTTCGCGTTGTGTGTGACTTTTCGCCAACCCAACTTCGTGTTGTGTGTGACTGTTCGCCAACCCGGTTTCGCTTTGGGGAACTCGGGGAATGATAAAGGAGAACTGGTATCTAGAGAAGGATCACCAAGCGCACCCGAGGAGGTGTCCTTCATTGAAAGAGTCAACTGAAGCTGAAAGAAATCGTCACCGGCCAGGCTCGAACTCTTTGCCAGGCCCATCCAAATCGTCAGTGGACAAGGGCCACCAGGCATGTAGAGGAAACCCTGTGTAGTGGTCTCTCGGCGACCTCGGACCGAACAATCCAGGGCTTGTGCTGTCCCACACAAGCAGCGTGAGCTCGTGCGACAGAGGTGCTGGTGCCAGATTGGGGTCAGCTACAAAGTCATATTAGTAAGTACCCCCAGGTAAAATAATAATAATCTTACATCCCCAGGGATCTACTCGACGGCGAAAATCAGGAAGAGCTACAAACCCATGTTAGCGAATGGTCAAATACCCCAGTGAAAACCTACGTGGCCAGATCCCACAAAATTGGCAATTAAACTCCTTCGCATTCCCAACACAGTCACTGTGGCTCCAGAGCTCACACACTTGGCACTTGATAGTATGTCGTGATCCAGGAGCTACGCCAATCAGAATCTATAACCAAAACAAAATTGCACTCACGGGGGGCACCACAAATACAATCAAATGCTTCGTGCAGGGCGAAAACTTCGTGACAAATGGAGCAAGTTTCCAAGGAGCTAGGTGTATCATGGGACACAACAGCACTATCGAGTGTTGTGGTCGCCAGCGTAATCTCCTCACGGAGGTAACCTGGACAGCGATGTGGACTCAGCTCATCCGTCTGTGTCAATCGGTGAAGGGCAGACTAATGTGACTAGGCCACACATGCTGTCATGATTTGGCATGCCTTCAACTTATTCAAATTCCTCAACGCATTCAAATCCTGAACCTCGGGCACCCCGGGTTATCGAAACAACGATGCGGAGCAAATAACTGAATGTATTTGCAACCAACAACAAGACGATGAAGTGGAATAACCAACCAGGGAGTCTGCCAACCAGGGGTTTTCAAATATGTCTTCCTGCCAAATCGCAACGACGATCGGGATACCCCGATTGCCTGTTGCCACGATTGAACACCTAGGAGCATCCGATATTTCACAAGGAGTCAACCATCAGTTTCAGGAGATACAGTATATAAACTCGGTAGAATCTACATGTACTTTAGATTCTACCTCGTCTAATATCAAGTCTACTTTGACCTGACAACAGTGCAGCGCTTTCTCACCACGACCACGAACAACACTCGTATGCACATCATCTCCTCCTCAAGATATCCTCGAGTTCGGTGACTAGGCGGTTACTCCACCACCTCGCACGAGTCTCGCGACATCCCGCCTCGACAGCTACAGCCAAACTTCCCCTTTAGAGCCAGGTTGTTCAGCGCTACCCTCTCGTTGTCTGTCGCAACCACTCCAGACCGGGTTATTCGATTATCGTCCTGGCTGGTTATTCACTGTCCCGCCAAAGCCAGGTCGACCCAGGGCTTGCCTTGACACATGCAGTGGGAATGCTGTTACTGCATGGACAGCAAATGAAGCCTATTGAAGATGTGATCTACACTTGCCGCACTCGTCGGCCCGATGTTCGGGCAGGGAATGGTTATCGGATGTTGCGGGCTCTCCGCCCCCGGTGGTAATATGTTGTGCTCTAAGGGCTTCTTGGAGTTAAATTTGGATAGCCACCCAGGTTCTAGCTACATCGATATCTTTGTCCTTAGTAAACTGATTGTTTCAATTGTGGGACTGTGCCAGTATAATTTATCCTCCTCCTCCTCCTTGCTCAGATCTACCCAAATTTCGGCAGATTTGAGCAGAAATTTGACCATATAGCCAGATTCTTAAAAAAGAAAATTTCAGCTGCCTACTTAATCGAAGATTGGATCGGATGAGCCAGGTTTGACGTTGATGTACCGTCATAATGAAGAGGGAGGAGGGGGAGGAGGAGGATATATTACTGCGGTGGTCCCTGGCTAGAGACAGGGCAATAAACACAATTACCCTGGCTGGCTCCATGCCAGGAGCCCTAATCCTATAACTAGGGGTGGGTCCTTATAAGGAACAAGCAGGTATTGTACCGACATACACGCATCCAATGTAGAAGCAAACGCGAATGTCTTCCTGACTAACGGGTGTCTTTCAGACTTAACCGAATGGTGCTAAGTAATGGGCCGGTGCGCCCTTATGAATTAAATGAAAATGTGGCATTGATTACCCGACCCGCCGATGCGCAAATTGGTTGTTCGCGCTCGGAATCAATGTATCGGAAAAACTTAACGCTCTTGGCACTTTGGTGTAGTGGAAGATGTTATACGGGAGATGCAGTTGGGACAATTGTATAATTCCCTCTACTTTATAGCGATCGTGAGCATCGCAGACTGACCTGAGAAAGATCCAAGTCCTTCACCCCTTTCTGCGAAATCTATCCGGAAAGATATGTCGGAAAATTAGATTGAAGATTCAAGACTCGCCAAAATAAAGACCCGAATCCACTCAACGCGACCTTTAATCGCTGGATCGGGATGTGCTCTAAGGCTTCCAACACAATGTCGGTTCCCAGTGGTGCCACTTGCGGGCGACGTGCTCGAAGTGTTTGCGGTGCCCACGTCCCGTGGGGGTAGATGTGCTCATATATTTTATGTTTCTATTGTCAATAGAACTGTTTTTTAATTTATCCTACTGTGCGCCGATGGTTTTGTGGTATTGGTAATGGATGGTGTAACCCAGACAGACGTGATATTGTTGGGGAGGGCCATGCAAGGCCTTGGAAGGTATACAAACACCCCAAAGTCACCTGACCAGGTGAGGCTCCGTTGTGGTTGATATGGACGGCCAGGTGAAGCCTTCCGGGTTTTCCTGTCCAATGAACTAAGCATGATTATGGAAATACCGGTGCAAAAACAAGCTAATATGTACCTGAGCTCGCTGGCTGGGGACGTGGACACAGTTGGCAAGTAAACCCCCCTTTCGGAGTTACAACTTGAACACAGTTCCGGTGGCTCCAAACCTTGCACACCCGACACTTGATACACCGAAACGACGCTTGGGGGACAACAACTCGGTGGCAAATGAAACAAATTTCCTGGGGACTGGGATTGTCATGCACCACGACGGCACTATCGAGCGTCGTGGTAGCCAGTGTGATCTCCTCGCGGAGGTATCCCGCACAACGGTGTGTGCTTCGTCTGTCCTTCTGAGTTAATCGGCGCAGAGGTGAGGGATTCACATCTAGATCCCGGTTAATCCGATGTGCAACTGTTGCCAAAGACTGCTGTCCACGATCTATGGTCCGCCAGACATATTCCCGCCGGGGTGGGACAGGAAGCTCCTCTTGGATATTTTGTGACGGCTCTACTAAACTTTGAGAGACCGAACTGGGGCGTAAGACATCCAGGGTTGCAGGATCTCTGTCTATTTCTTCGTCTGTATCCGCTTGTATGAGAAAGTTTAGTTGGTCATAATACGGACGTACTATGCAGTACACGATTGGCGGACATCAAAACCTGCACAAGGGCTCAACAGCGCAACTCTAACGATGAGGGGACAACGTAATGGACATTTTGGCACAGCGCATTGAAGACACCCCAGGGCTGGTCGTCTTGTGGTTCTTGAAATCCGGCCGCATCAGCCTCCGGCGAACGTGGGTTGATGCTTACTAGAAACCGGTCATCGACATCCAGGAAAACTTCAAAATTCTGACAGTTTTTCAACACTCAGTGTGTCGGCTTGGTATCGGCTCACCTCCACTTTCGTAGACCGCAGAGATACCCCTTGGATACAGAGATGGTTCATCCCTGCCTGTAACAAATAATTAAAACAATTAAGTGCAGAGTGTCTGAGACCCACAGAAAGTCCTGCGATCTGAAAACCCCATTTGAGCGATAAAGGGTGGTAGCATATTAGTTCAAACCATTTTAAATCCAAGTGTGATGCTCCTGCTGAGGTCATTTTTGAGGGCGTCTGCAAGTGGACCTTGTACGTTCTTCCAGTAGACTGCAATGAAATTTATACATATTTTCAGCTTTCGGACGACTTCCGCGACGTACCACTTTCATAGGCTATGAAGTGCATCAAGGACGCTGATGAAGAAATGCCTTCTATCCGTAGCACGTTTGGATGCCTGAGTCGGGACAATTCGTGAATGATGTTCACTAACTTGGTTCGTTCTTTACACACATTAATCCCTTCGAAAGAGCCACGGTCGATTCCAGTTGCTTGCGGCCCAGTCCAATATCAGTTGCAGCTATTTGACAGGACTCCTTGCTCATCTGCCGAACGGTCGGGCCTCTATTGAAGACCTTGACGATAACAGCGCGGCTTTTGTGCTGCCCAGTATGGAGGAAGTACCCGGGGCCGCTGCCAATCTCTTGGATGAGCTTAAGGTGTTTGCTTCTAATGATCTGCTGAAATATTGACAACTCTGGCTTCTTTGGAGTATGTTACATACCTTGATTCCATTCTCCTCTCTCAGTCGAGGACGCTTCTTCACTCGATGAGTTGGCAGTAGCAAATCTGACCCATCTACCGCTTGCGGTGAGCTGATCGCTTAGCTTGGTTCAGAACGAAAGCGACCTTCCTTCAATCTCTTCAGGACGGCGTTTTGTGTTAGAGAAATTGTTGTAGATAATATTTCCGTGTACATTGTTATATACACCTTCCCCGAGACTGAAATTGGCCGAATTCGAGATGAATGACATCACTGATTTAAGGGGTACTAGGGTTGGACGACTATTTCAGTGCCGAGGAAAGAAGAACTGGCGCAGCTGCAGAGACGGCAGCGCGGAGACGGAAGGAAGCGGGCTGCGCTTACAATGGCGCTTGCACTTACGGGAGTGACATAGTGATGGAAGTGAAACAAGATGAATGTCATACAGTCAGTTTCGAATTGATGCAACAGCAGCGGGCTGCCAAGCGTGCTCGGGCAGCTAGCGCTGATTCTGGGGCCGTGTCTGGGGCCGCGTAGATTTTTCGTGTCGTATTGTGGCCTGCTCCAATATTATTATTCTTTTCGGCATATCTATTGTGTGAAACGAGGACGGCATTTGAAGATTCCCAAGGTGGATATATCTATTTAAGGTTCCAAAATCCTGGTCGGATGTCGCAGCGAAACATGAGCATTGTAAGCCGTTATATGGCCCAAAATGCCTGATAGCGATTGCAAGGGCCAAAAATGCATTATAATCTCCACAACGCCTTATAAGGTCCACAAGCCTGGTGGAGCCTTACAAGAACCGAGGTTCCTTTTAATCCATGGTGAAGGTTCACCAGGCAGGTGGGACCTTACAGTGGATTATGCGGATTGTGGGCATTATAAGGCCTTACCAGGTGCCCCAACTTTTGGTGATGTGGCGTTTTTAACCTGATCGGTGATTCAGAATGAAGAGGAGGGCAAACCGTGAATGTCTTTATAACTGACGGGTGTCTTTCAGACTTAACCGAATGGTGCTGACCGCTCGGAACGTTATCGTGAAATTTGTTTATGGCACTGTTTACCCGACCCACTGATAGGTAAACTGGTCATCTTATTTGTTCGCGCTCAGACCCCGAATTGGAATTGATGTACTAGCGGAAACTTTAGCTACTTTCCCCACTGCATCAATTGCCATCCACCCAGACCCAGACCAGAATCCCTGGCTACTATGGCCTCAGACCACCCTCTACGCTGCTGTAATTTCAGGACACAGAGAGTATGCAGCTACTTCCCGGAGACTACAGTTTGCAGCCACTCTGTCTGGCCGCACAGAGAAAGCACCTCGAGATGATGAAGCTGCTCCTCAATCACGGAGCGCCGTGGCATAGACTCGGTGTTCGGGGCTGACGAGTACAGCTAGAGCGCGTCGCCGCACCATGCGTGCGCTGTCGCACATCTGGACATCATTACGCTTCTTCCCCATTTTGATCGGAACGGCTCGTCTTGACTACACCCATCCCGATAGCGATACACTGGGTTCTTTTTTGACGACTCTACACTTGCATAAGACACCGATACCGAGTCCAAGAGGTTAATCCCATGAGAAAGAGAGACATTATAAATTTGTTGATGGGAACATGTGGACGACAGAAGAAATCTCAATAGTCGCGAGTACGAGGCGACCTGGGACCGAACAATCCAGGACTTGTGCTACCCGACACAAACAGCGTGGCCTCGTGTGATGGAGGTGTTGGTGCCAAATTGGGGTCAGCTACAAAGTCGTGTCAGCAAGTACCCCCAGGTGAAATAATAATAATCTTACGTTGCCAGGTCGCCCAGGATTGTACTTGACGGCGAGGATCAGTAGGAGGCGGCGGCGGAGCTAGATTAGGCCCATTAGGGTCAGCTACAAAGTCATGTCAGCAAGTACGCCAGGTAAAATAATAATAATCTTACGTTGCCAGGTCGCCCAGGATTGTACTTGACGGCGGAGATCAGCAGGAGGCGCGACCTCGGACCGAACAATCCAGGCTTGTGCTGTCCGGTGTTGATGCCTGATTAGGGTCAGCTACAAAGTCATGTCAGCAAGTACGCCAGGTAAAATAATAATAATCTTACGTTGCCAGGTCGCCAGGATTGTACTTGACGGCGGAGATCAGCAGGAGGCGGCGACCTCGGACCGACAATCCAGGCTTGTGCTGTCCGGTGTTGGTGCCTGATTAGGGTCAGCTACAAAGTCATGCAGCAAGTACCGCCAGGGAAGATAATAATAATCTTACGTTGCCAGGGCACCCAGGATTTTATTTGCCGGCGAGGATCAGGAGGCGGCGACCTCGGCCGTACAATCCAGGGCTTGTGCTGTATGGCACAAGCAGCGTGGGCTCGTGTGACGGAGGTGTTGGTGGCAGATTGGGGTCAGCTACAAAGTCGTATCAGCAAGTACCCAGTGAAATAATAATAATCTTGCGTTGCCAGGTCGCCCAGGAATTTACTCGACGGCGAGGATCAGGAGTAGCTAAAACCCATGTTAGTGGATGGTCAATACTCCAGGAAAACTTACGTTGCCAGATCTCACAAAATTGGCAATAAACTCCTTCGGATTCCCAACACAGTCGCTGTGGCTCCAGAGCTTGCACACCTGGCACTTGATGTATGTCGTGATCCAGGGCTATGCCAGTCAGAATCTATAACCAAAACAAAATTGCACTCACGGGGCACCGCAAATACAATCAAACCTTCGTGCAGGGCGACAACTTCGTGCAAATGGAGCAAGTTTCCAGGGAGCTAGGTGTATCATGGGACACAACAGCACTATCGAGTGTTGTGGTCGCCAGCGTAATCTCCTCGCGGAGGTAACCGCACAGCGATGTGGACTCAGCTCATCCGTCTTTGTCAATCGGTGAAGGGGAGAAATGTTCGTGTCTAGATCCAATGTTATCCGCGTGCGACAGTCTCCAAGACTGCTGTCCACGATCAATGTTCGCCAGACATATTCCCGCCGAGGTGAAACGGGATTCCCATCCTCTTGGATGGATTGCGATGGCGCTGATCCCAATGACAACAGAGATGCCGTGCTGAATTTTGGGAGACGGAACTGGGACGTAACAGCTCCAGAACTTCCGGATCCCTGTCGACTCCTCGTCTGTACATACCACATGCATAAGAAAGTTCTGGGGCAGGTAAAAGCACTTACTGTGGAGGACACGGTTCGCAGATGCTAAAACCTGCACAAGGGCTCAGCAGCTTAACTCCAACGAAGAGTGACAAGTAATGTACCTTTTGGCACAGCGTGTTGAATACACTCCACGACTTGTCGTCCGGCTCTTGAAATTCAGCAGTATCGACCTCTTCCGATGAGCGTGGGTTGATGCTGATCAGGAACCGGTCATGAGATCCAGGAAAACATCAAAATTCTGGCCAGTTAGCTTTTCGCCGCAATGAATCTCAAGGTACGTATGACTCACCTCGACTCTCATAGACCCCAGAGATACTCCTTTGACGATGAGATGGTTCATCCCAGCCTATATAAACTAAATAATGATCAACCGCGCAGACCCCCAAGACGCACAGAAAGTCCTGCAATCTGAAATCCGTGTGAGCGATAACGTTGGTGATTACTATTTCAAACCATTTTGAATCCAAGTGTGATACTCCTTGTAAGGTCGTCTTTGAGGGCCATTGAAAGTGGCCCTCTGCATTCTTCCAATGAACTGAACAGAAAAAAAATCAGCTTTTCAGCGCTCACCGGAAGTTTTCGAAAACATACCATTTTCATATGCTATAAAGTGGAACAAGGACGTCGACGAAGAAATCCCTTCGATTCGTAGCACATTTGGATGCCTGTTCAGGAAATTGTGAGTAATACGACTACCAAGCTGTTGCTGTTGTGCGCACATAACTCCCTTCGCAACAGCCACTGTTGATTCCAGTTGCTTCGACCCGGTTCGTTAAATACGTTAAAACGATCTTGACCGAGTTCTCGCTCACCTGCCTAACCGTGGGACCCGTATTGAAGACTTTGACGATGACAGCACGACCTTTGTTTTGGCCAGCATGGAGAAAGTAGCCGGGTCCGCTCCCAATCTCGTGAAGGAGCTTAAGGTGTTTGCTTCGGATGATCTGGTACAGCTGGAATGAGTCCATGGTTTCTTCCAAAATGGCGGGCTTTGCGAACCTTAATTCCCTGCTCCTCCTCCCGTCGACGACGTTTATCCACCCGTTGTGTTAACATACCATCTGAAAAGTGAAGTCCGGTAAGCAAAAAGCGGGTCTGCGACGAAATAGAAAAGACCTTCCATCGATTGTCTCATCTCGACGGCGTTTTTTTCCACAGAAATTGACATTTCCGGCAGTAATAAATGTTCCACCGTGAATCGACGTCGGGGGTCCAGAGTGGAGGGGATTCAAGCATGGAGCAACATAACCTTCATCCCGGCGTTCATGGTCTAAAGAAACGGTCATGTACTCGGGAGCAACGGCCGGAAAATCGCCGAGCAATGTCGGGCCATTGGAATGAAGATCTGCGATAGGGTAATGGGAACATGAATTGGGCATCAGAGACCAGACGCTGCGGGATGCCGACAACGGCTCGAACGAAGGGCGATTAAATTCAGACGTCTGACCAGGTCCAATCCATCCGCCGGATGGCGGGATGAACCCACTCGAGTTGAAGGAAGATGGTCCGGCGGATACTTCATCATTCGAGGGAATTCCGGAACGATGTGGACGCGAAGCCATATCTAGAACGAATGAAAAGCAGGAATGATATCCAACGGAATTTTGGGCTCACCGTAAGGCGACTGCCTTGCTCCCACAGCCCGACGCGAGTTCCTCGCAACTCCTACTCCTTTGGCCTCGGAACCTATGGCTCGACCGTAGTGTGCCAATCCAGGGCCCGATGATGACAGAAAAGACGCCGCGTGCGACGCTGGGTCTTCAATACCCGGGTGCTGGCGTGATCTCTCGGTTAGACCGTCATCGAGTCCCAGAGTAGAGTCCATTAGTAGCTGAAAAGCCGTCTCGTGCGGTTCAGAGTCTTGAATCGTCAAGTGCTGATGCAGATTTACGTCGCCGTCGACGTTGTAGAAGGCGCCGCCATGTACATGATGGCCCGTCCCGTTGTTAAACATTAGATCCCAACACGAGGACGAGTGCAAGAATGAGACGAGCAAGACGAGAACAAGACGAAGAGAAACACGCCTAGGACTCACAGCACATGCAAAGCTGTATTGGAAAAATCAAAGAATCGCCGTGGACTTGCCGTGGACAGTGACAGCCTGCACATTTCCGGCAGCATTGCCGAGACAAAGTTGCTAGACAAACATATGCCGTCTCCACTTATTACGGGTGGCAGTGGCGTAGTGATGGAAGTGAGCAGACAAGATGAATGTAACAACTGCCACACCAGTTCTTGACTGGGATTCTGGTCTTGTGGCTGTAAACCGATTACGAGGTTTGTGATCGCATCAGAATACTCGATCACCGCTCGATGGCGGTGCAGCGCTTCAACCTCCTTTCCACCTCCTCCCATGTCATCCGCGTTCCTGGCGCCGGTGTCCGCAGCACCCGGCATGCGCATACGGGGCCTAACCGTTCCAAACGACGTCCTGTCCCACGTCCTATCCTCTTCGCCGGACTTTGCCACGTTACGGGCGGCGGTGGGCGTCTGCAGTACGTGGAACCGGGTATTCGAAACGCACCCGACGGCCGTCTTGCAGGCTGTGGCGCGCAACGTCGTCGGACTAGCGCTGCCCCAGGCGGTGCGGTTCATTCGGTATCCGTACCCTGAGAAGACGCCGAACCACTGGGGGAGCGACGAGGAGGGGGGAGAGGAGGACGATCCAGAGGCGACTGAGGATGATAGTGATGATGAGGCTGCTGGTCCCTCAAGGCGTCAAAAGACGAAGAAAAATGGTAAACCGACGACGCCGCACAACCCTATGGCGTTTCTGGAAAGCGAGAGTGTCGGCAAGCTGAGTCCAGCAGAGCGGGTGCAGCTCCAGAAAAATGCCGAGACTGTAAAGAAATTGGAAGGAATTTTTAGTTTCCGGTGTGTGTTCAATATTCATGCCGTTGTATTATATCTAACCGGCTTATCTAGGCACAAAGACCGTACGTCAAAAGCCAACAAGCTTACTGGGCTTGAATCACACCGATTTGCGCGCGCGATGTATCGCGTCATGCTGTACTGCGAGCTCTTCTATCTCCCGCTCAACCTCGACGACATCGACTCAATGGAGGATGAGCCAGGCTTGCTCGAGAAAATCGAGGAAGCACGGCACGCGATGCTCAGCGAGTACCCCACACCGCACCTGCTTGAAATCCGCGCGGCCGTGGCCTTCTTGCACGAGCTCATCGGGGAAGTGCTCGACGAAGACGACTTTGAGCGTGTGTTCATTTCTATCGACGCGGAACTTGGCTAACTGGGTTCCAGGACTAAAGGATATTTGCATCGCGACGGGTCCCGCGGTCATTCTCCGCGCGCACGGAAGCCGGCGCAGTGATGTGTTCGAGGAAGCGTTGGAGGTGGAGGTTATGAGCAGCGGTGAGGATAACGCGCTTTTCAGCGGGTTCTTCTCCGCCCCGTTGGAAAGGATCTTGGAGGACCGCGACGTGGAGCCGCCAGAATCTGCGATGGACGCGATTTTGGACGGAGTAGTTGTCCATTCAGATGCATGTAAGCACGCCTGTCTTTTTGTGGCCGCTGCTCATGCTGGTTCTGCGTAGGCGCACAGTGCGGCGGCGTCTCAGAGCTGTGGAACGAAGCCAGTGCGTTCTCCCTCCATCCCGTGCATTTTCGCGCTCTCTCATAGTAATTCATAGACTGGGAGAACCTCATCAGTGTCGATTTCTGCGCGCTCCTCCAGGGTAAGCTCAACGAGAACGAGGTCGAGGCGGAGGCGCTGGTCGAGTTGTGTATGTCGCCGAAGGGTAGCCCGGATATTGTCGTTGCGGAGATCTACGACATGCTGACACCCGAGTTCGCCTCATGGAAGAAGGATGAGAGCGTGTGCTCGGGATGTCTCGACAAGCTCATTGGCGCGCATCTGCACCTTTGGCTTTATAAGCGCAAGGTTGCAGGTACGTGTGATTCTAAGATGCGAATTCCTGTTCACTGAACCATTTTTTGGTCTAGACGGCTGGAAGGCAACGCAAAACTGCTGGTATGGCTATAATTGCAAGACCCAGGTACATAAAATCAACCATGCGAAGGACAAAAATGTTTGTGCCCGCGCTTTCCTCTGTTCCGCCCGTTTCTCCGCTAACTACTCAATTTATACCACAGCATCTTTGCACTCCGATTCGATGAAGGCGTTTGCTGTTAAGTTATTGATGTTTTGATTATTTTATTTTACATCGTTCGGAATTCCGGCATATAATATGACGGACATTTGTCCAGCTGTAGACTGAAAGAAAGTGGAGAAAAGCAACCTGAACTTTGGGCTTCAACTCGCGTTTGTACTCGTCTCCTTTCCTGAACGTCCATCTGCCTGCTCGCTGTCCTGCGACCATGTTCCTACCAGCGGCTCGGCCATCAAGCAAACCTCATCTGTGTACGATATTACATTCGAATTTCGACAAAAAGTATGAACAACTGCGCAGGAAGGTCGAGGATTTTCTGCTTCACTCACCTTTGATTGGCGAAACTTCTGCACCTAGGATTCTCGTGAGGTTCATAACTTGTCTCGGATGCGGATTTTGGGGTTAGATTTTATCACAATAAAGTACAGATAGATATAGAAGGTAGAGGTATTTTAAAGATTATTAGCTACTCCACTCGGGCAGTGAGATCTGGTGAGAGCCGCCAGAGGAGAGTACCTATATCAGTTGTTGAAGAATATTATGTCTAGTCTGTTTGTTGATAAGCGTTAGTCAAGACCGAACCAGATGTTTAAATTATCCCAAATCTTCTCGCGTCTATGTGACCACACTTCGCGCCGCAGCTTCACGCACGCCTCGCAGTATCCCTCCGCAGCCCAATCCGTGTCGATGAGTGCCTGAAGACCGCACAAAGGATCAAACATATAGTCGTCTGCGATACCCGACCCGTGCACGAGCTCGTGGTGCGCTTTACCGGAGAGTAGTGGGTCGTCCGTCGTGCACCGTATCGGTACTGCAGGGGCCGCGGGGTCCACAGGCTCAGCTGGCGCTGCTGCAGACGCGCACATCATGAAGTCGGGGGAATACGGGGACATTGTCTGCATCCACACCGCGCTTAACTGCTCCCGCGCTTTGACGAGGGCCCGAAAATCATGCGACGACACGCCTTCGCGCTCTGTCTGGCCGTAGCCCGCGAGCCGGATGAGCTCGTACATAGCCCGCTTGAGGATCGATGGGACGTCGCACGTGCGCGCGATTACGACGCTCTCCGTCGCATGCATGATGCGCTCTGCGGAAAGGTCGGCGAGCGAGGGAGACCATCGGTCTTCCAACAAGCGGATTGCCCAGTCGCGGAAATCGGGAAGGGAGAGAAGAGTCGCAGCGCGGAGGATTCCGGCAATCCTCTGGAATGAGGGATCCTCGTGAACATAGATTCTTCAACAACAGTGTGAGTAAGAGTGATATGCGAGCAACAGACAACTCACATTGCATTGTCAAACCCATCAAGGAGACGCGTAAAATCCTTCGCCGTGAGAGTCGGGAGCGAAAGGATGTACATCGGGGTGCTATCGTCCTCTGCGCGCTCCACATATGTTCCACCCGCTACCTTCTGACCATCGAAAATGCCAGAAAACCACGGGCTGTGCTTGGCGAGGTGACTCTGGTGCAGCTTAAACTTGGTGTCCTGAATTTGAATGACGATGCTGCCATCCAGTGCCCAGTGAACATCGTGTTTGTGCGCCGGAGCAGCAGTCGAAACCGTCTTTGATCGTTTTGGAGGAGGGGTCCCAATATTCGAGGGCGGTAATGAGGGTGTATGTTTGCGTTTTGACCGCGCTTGGGATTCGGCAAGAGATGGGGAATTAGAACGCTTCTGAGTCTTTGGTGGTTGGAGCGGCGAAGAGTCGGATATGTCGATGACGATGTGAGAAGAAACGGGAGTTCTTTCGCGGGGAGGAGGCGCGACGCCTTTGCTCTGCGGTTTCCTATTCGAGACGTTATTCTCGGATTTTACTCCGGGAGTTTTCGAAGAGCGAGGCGGCATCTTGACCGAAATAAAAGACGTCAATAAAGATAGGAAAAAACTTGAACAATTCACCTGTTCTTGGCTTCTTTCTTTCAGCTCATAATCCGGACGGGTCTCTGCGAGCAGATTTTCGAGAGTAGGCAAATCGTCGTCGTCATCGGATAACGCCCTAAGCTCCTCGATGTATCTGTCCTTCACAGGTTCCAGCGGAGGAGATAACTGAGGAAAGGCCAAGCTAAAGGGTCCTTGGGGGCTTTCCGGATGACTCGGAGCCCCAGATGGAGTCGCCGCGTTGCCGGCATTGTGATGTGATTCTGAATGGGATGTCGAAAGAGCAGCGACAGCGACTTCGGCAATAGTCTGAACAGTGGCTGTATCTTCAGCAGCTGCAGCTGGACCCGCCTGCTGAGCCTGCTCTTGGACGTCGGTGGAGCCGCGGAGCAAGGGCTCTGACTGATCCTCGTCTGGGGGCTCGATTTTCGCAGCAACGGAAGGTATCAACGATTCTGAGACCTCTTCATGGGAGTTAGACATGGAAATGGCCAACATAACTGGATCGAGTGGCGTAGCAAGTGAAGGGAGAAGAAAAGACACGAATCATAACGGTCGCGTGATGTGACCTTTGATCATCCATCATCACACATAAAGCGTTCGATTCGATATACATATACGTGGAGTTAAATTAGAGGATAGCAGCGAAGATTGAAATGAATGCGAGTAAAGGCCACAGAACAAAATTTGTGGAACCAGCGCTGGTATCCGGATCCGAGCCAGCTTTTGTGGCGGAACCAGTGCCACTTGCGGACCTGCTAACAGAAGCGGAAGAATCAGGCTGCGTAATACTGGATATAATGTGTTCAGGGCAGGGCCATAGAATATGAATTTGACAGCACTTACACCAAATTTTGACTTGCAGGGCTCAGGGTGCTTCATAATCCCGCTTAGAGTCAGAGTCACTTGCGCCAAATATAGTTATTTCAAGAAGATGACGGCCATTGACCGACAAATTCGTTCCTCTGCATCGATTGACACGACCACTGTGCGTTGCTCGACGCGAAGCTCAGATAAACGGAGGTTCCTGGTGAAGTCGTGAGTATGTATGTAACTGCATAAATAAATAAAAACGCGCTCGTCTGTGAACCAGTACGTCATTGAGCCCGAGGAAGCGTTGTCCAAGTCTCTTGAAATCGATTTCGCGTGGCTGCCGGAGGAGCAAGAGGATGGAACTGCGACCCAATCACCCGATCAGGTGATATCAGAGCCAGAGATTACATCTATAACGACGTTCTCGGAACCTGAGGGTGCAGTGGGAACTGAAGTGAGGGCAGATCCGGTGCCGGCGGAGACTGAATGCATGGTCCCTGAATTGCCTTGAGCGACAAGGTCAGGCGTGGGCGAATAGCTATGAAATTGGCATACCGGTGGTCGCGGTCTCATGCGTGGTTTCATCGTGGGCGTAGTCGTAAATTTATGTGTGGTAGTTGTTGGCGAACCGCTCCCGCCATCTCGACATTTGGGGTTATCACTGGAATCGCGATCTATGAATCCATGTGAGGTTCAGTTCTCTGACAGTAGAGGACCCACTCACAGCACGTTTCTCCAGGATTAAACGACATCAGCGGGATTAGCACAACTAAATTTATTAAACATACGGCAGCAGAAATCGTCATTTAAGCAAGGAACATAGCCGGATTTGTCGCACTGAATTGAGTCTGCTGTGCAAACCTAGTCTCTTGCATTCAGATGGTGAACACACGAAGCGGACATACAGACCTTTCCGATTGGACAACAGCCCTGCCGACCATCGACGACAACACAGTAATAACTGAATCCCTCTCCGAGATTGAAAACGAAGGGCCCACCCAGATGAACAGCATGTTCCGCCTAAAAATCGTCAGCAACATACGTACGGATCACCGTACGGACCTTTACAACGATTGTCTCCGACTCGGAGGTTACATCAGCTTACATTATCGCAACCGCCCTCCGACAGCCTGCAGCATCCTGAATTGTATTTCAGTTTCCGTCTGTGTGGGCGAAAGCACTCTACAAACCTGTAGAGTAACACCAGTATCCCGGGTCGCAGCCGCAGGCGCGCGGGCCAAGCAGGCCGGGTATCACCGTCGACCGCTAGCTGTTCGGCAGTGGTAGAAGACTGTCCTTGCCCGTCCGAGGTGTGAGTGGCGTAAGGCGCACTGCAGGAGGGCTCTCATTGTTTACGGCGCCGTATGCGTATACCACGACGCTCGCGATAAAAAGCAGGCACCGCAAGGAGAGCATCGGTAGAATATGCGATGCTTTTAACGCATTGTGTCCTGGTGTGGACAAATGGAGACATTGTTGCGGTTACTTGGCCGCTGGCGAAGCTGATAGAAATCGAAGTTTTTTTTAGATTTTTATCGCCGCGCTCGACCTATGATTTCAAACGAAGGAGGACGTGCAATAGAAACGGGAAAGAGGTGAAATGGATTCTTTCCTTTCTGTACATAGCGACTTAAGTAGGTTAAAGTATTTCGATATGCCGCACCGTCCTCTGATTCAGGCTAGACGAAAGTTAGAAATGAAAAAGCGGATCAAGAAACTTGACAATTAAACAAAACAGGAATGCGGGATATCGATTAAGAAAGATCTTTTAAACCACTGAGATTAATCGCAAGGTCTCGTCGGCTCACAAAGATGCTGCAACCAGTTAAATTACGCTGCGCGGTAAATAGGGACACGGGACTTGCATTTTTCGTCAATGCATGCAGAGTAACCTCCGTCTGGGTCCTGCACTTGTAGCCATACCTGGTTGTGGTTCAGCCCGAGGAATAGCCGATGATGGTTGACCTACCAACACTCTTCAGGCACATCCCAGCCGTCTGCCGTGGGAGACGCATTACGAGTTTTAAAATTTATTTTTAAACTCGTTTTTATCCCCGTTTACCGCCAAAGTGAGGATGTTTTGTGTCGATGACGTAGAGGCTTCGTGTTGGTTTTACTTCCTGTATAGGTAATTTTGGTCGCTTAATGGGGTGAAAGCCCTCTTAATATGGAAAGTTGGTCAATGCTATTAGGTGTTCACTTTAGCTTTTGAGCATGATTGTCCGGTTATCTTCTGTACCGGTCAGCGGATGTTCATTCGCTGTGACCGAAGCCTTGTTGGATTTTTTGGTGTTACCGCTCCGGCACTTCAATTTGTTCATAGCACCGACAAGCTTATTTAGCCACCTCTATGTTTTTTTGTTTTTTGGGAGGGGGGCGTTGTGAAGCGTCCTTTTTCAATCTTGTACTGTGTTATCTCGCTTCATTTGATACATACTATGCCTAAAGACTGGAGGGTACGTTTGACCCATGACAGCTTGATGATAACTGTTGAGAATATACAAGGTGGTTGTTGATTAGAACCGGCAGACGGTTCTCTGAGACACACAGATAATATTTGAGGACACGATAAATTGATTGATTCTACATAGGTTACATGGCTGCTTAAATACATAAGACTTGACTCAGTATGAGTCACTACTGGACTGAGTCACTAAGAGTCTGTGAAAGGAACATAGTAGAATAATGGGGAACATACGGGGATGTCCGAGTTGCCCGATGCCCGAGGTGCACAGCCTCTGGGCTATGTTCAACAATAACTCTCACGAACGCCGACTCAATTGCGCATCACCTTTAAGGCTGTGTGGATCTAAAGGCTGTGCAATAGCGCATCATCCGGCTGCAGAAGTATTCACGTGTCCCATTTAGCGCCTGTCGACTTCCGATCGCCCAGTCATTGCCACGGTCTAGTACCGCCGAGCCAGTCTTTGTTTCCTCATACCTCCCTTGGCCCCCTGGTTTCATCGTCTTTTGTTCAGACGCCACTCCTGTGTCCTAGGCGTTGCCCTATTTAACTTCTTTGAGCTCTCAATGTTATCGTTTATGTGGATGGCGTATAAGTATCCTTGGAATTTCCTTTGTACTCGATATTACTTATGGGTATCCTAGGAATTTACCTCGGTGCGTGGCTACCAATGGCTATGCGACCAGAAGTCGACTAAAACCACTGAGTCTTAAATCCTTTGAAATCTGTATCTTCAACGTTGTGGCTCTTATCACCAATACGAGGTGGGCCAGTCAACATTTGCAAACCCTATTTTTCCGGGTGCCAAGTTGGATCATGCCTGGCCTTCTATGTATCCTGCGGACTTGTAGGATACCAGGGACACAGAAATACGGATTGAAAACATTTTTCTATGTCTTCAGACATAAGATGATTTCTGCTTCTGCACCGATATCACATCGGCTTCCACCTCAATCCGCGCTGGTGCTGCCTCAGTGCGCGCCATAGCCGCCTCAATGCGCGCCAATAACGCGTCAATCAATTCCAACATCGCGTCAGTGCCGCCCAATCCCTGTGTAATGGTTCAAAAATTGAACACTGGATAGATTGTTTTGTGTGCTCGCTTATGGCCGCGCAACAATGAAACACACTGTGGGATTCCTAGCTGTGGTTGCTAATTGATTTCGCCATCGTGTTCTATCCTACACATGTGATCGGGGAATCACTGCGGCATGGATGCACAGATTTTCTTAAGTTGGTTTTGTGTCTTGTGGCGATCTACAACGGCAGGCTGCCTGGTCTTCAATCTTTAACGGCATAAGAGCCGGCAATTCAAACCGGAATATTGTTATGAATATAGGGCTTCGAATTAGAATGCACGGCAACTCTACAAAGTTGCCGCACGCATCATACTGAACCGTCCAATAAAACATCAGACGTAAACATGAAGCGGCTCTCATTTTCTGGTTGCTATTAACCGAAGTTGGGTGCAAATGATTCAATAGCAAGACTTCAGCACGATGGCATTGTTACAATAACATACATGCTGGAATTTCCGGGTTCCGAATGAGTCAGAGCTTCTCTGATCCTGGAACGAATATCCACCAACAATTTCCCTCTGCGTGACAGAAAGAGTCCCTCATCCCACACTCTGCCACAGCAATACTACAGCCATAGAATCCTCGTTCCCTCATAGGCAGTGCTGCTCAGTGCGCGAAATTTTCAACTCAATTTTCCGGGACAGTTCACGGTTGATTCTAAGCTCGGATTGCAGTATCTCTGATAATCATCGATGCCTGGTTTCGATTCAAATTAATTTGGAATGCCACCACCCTGTACTGTGTTTTATGAACCTGAACGATCCCCCAGTTTTGGACTAAAATAGATGTTGGTTATATGACCAGTTTTTCAACTCCATGATCTCTCAACGGGAACCGCCCCGCCTTGTGAGTCTGATATGAGAAACATCTGGACCCTGTCGCAGTGAATTAAGCCATCAGAGTGGTATTGTACCACAGAACATTTTTACTTTCATTCTGTCAAATCGAACTCGTGGTCCTTGAGTGTCTGGAACGATGACGGTGCATCCCACGCCTACCTTCTCTTCTGTTCTGGCTGATTGGCTTTGTTTAATTTTTGTCTGCTCGTATATGACTCAAATTATTCGCCTGGAAATTCCTGAAGTGAAAAGACTCTGCGCTGGGTTGCACCCTTTGCTCATCCAATATGATCTTTCATCGCTCATTCCATTTGAGTATATGCGACGAAATCAAGGGACTTGGCCCTCTGTTGTAGCGAATGGCATCAGTGAGTTGCCAGAATTGTAAATTTGTTGTGGGAAGGCTGGAAGCTACGATGCAGGACAGGCTATGAAATTTGTACAGGGGCACACATCCATGGTAATCTTTCCACAAAACCCAGCTCCGAGTGAATAAGACCACAAACGTTGTATGCATGAAGAATCTTCAGCCCACGTATCTTAATCCAAGTTTCAACTGTGAGAGAAACATGTTCCAATTGATGCATCTTGCCGCCGATGGAGATATTTCATCCGACTAGTCATCCACAACTCCCAGAATTAATCCATGGATATCGGACTGCGGGACGCTTGCCCATTGAGCTGACAACTATTGTGGAGCGGTGGTTTCTGTATGGGATGGTCCACGCCACTTCGGATCAGACATTGACACCTTCAATTGCACTTTGAGCTGCAATCCCTTTCAAATCTTCATCCCTCAGTGGAGTTTAAGGGTTCGCGGTCAATGTAGCATTCCCGCTGCCTAAGACTCCTTTAGGTAAGGGCTTTAGGAGCACCCTATCCCATTTTGGTCATTTCCCCCTGCATAAGCATGGATGCTCTCTGCCAAAACCCCTCGGCTCGTTGACCCATGAGCGAGTCAATGCCAACAGATCATCGTAATAATCCTGCTGATTTAGCTTCCGATACCACCGGTTGCTGCAGTTGTCCGCAAATGAACCAAATGTTGTCTCTTTAAAATTCCGTACATCTCTTTGAATTCTGAATTCGGTATGTATATATCTCCCTGATGACATTAGAGAGCTTGCGTAGAGCCACCGGGAGCCACCTGGTGGCTCTTTAGGCATGCACTGCCCAGTGGCTCTGAAATACCACCGATTCTTGTGTTGCCAAGCTATGTCCAGTAGGTCGGAGTGTATTCAGCCTGAAATATGTGTATTTGGCGTCTCTGAAGGCTACTCATGAGTTTATGGATGGGCGTATGGCGCACAGATGATGTCATACTTGAGCCACCGGAGAGCCACCAAATGCGGAAATGGCTATGGAGCACCGGGCAGCTCATGCCTAAAGAGCCACCAGGTGGCTCCCGGTGGCTCTGCGCAAGCTCTCTATTCATATCCTTGTTGCATATTCTTCAATGTCTGACTCCAAGCTGGCTCTGCCCACAGCTTGACCTTTTGGAGTGTGGTTGTTTCAACAAGTTTCAAATTTCAAGTAGAAAATCAACTGCCAAAAAAATATGATACAACTTATTTATTAGTTTAACCTGCCTGCGGCCCAATGCGAGCTGGTCGACGCGGCAGCGTCGACCGAGCGAGCTTTGGGCCGTCCAGAAATTCTGCTGGGAATCAAGGAGCTAAATATTTGTGGTAGCGCCGTGCCGCTTGTCGGCCTTACCCGTTTTATTTTTTGAACTTGTCTCTGCAATCTAGCCCCGAATCTGGGAAATGAGACTTTTCTAAGTTCTCTTGGTCTGACAGATCAAAACTGGTTTTCTTTTATCGACATCCAAGCAATCTATTTAGATGGGGAAACATTAACCAAACCTGCTTTAAGGTGCATACATTCGAGATTGGTTGTCGCATCAATAGCACAGGCATGCCGAGTCAGTACCGCTTCAGTCCGCGCCAGTGCGCGCTGTTCTGCGTCATCTTTATCAGTTACGGTGTCATGCTCTCCTTCTTCGGTTTGTTCTCGCTTCCTCCTCCTTCTGGTCCTGTTCGCCGCTACTTGTTTGTCTTGTTTGGCGTATGTCTATCAGACTGTTCATTGACTGCCAGTACTTCGATCTCGCTAGATTACCGAAGCGTGTCTCATTTTTATTTACTTATGTTTCATGGGAATTTGCGGCCTCCATACCACGTCGTACAGTCTCCCGCTTTGCATGTTATCTCTCTTGCCGGCTTCACTCAGGACATGTCACCGTACCTGGTGTTGAGGTTGTACCACGCGCTCGGGATGTCGGATTCAATTTCCCCGCTTCTAGGCTTGATTAACGTGCCTGCAAGGACCTCGTACAAACGGAGTGACACCACTGTGGCGTCTGTATAACTCGGTCAGTGCAGTCAAGTATCTTTGGGTTGCCGCTCACATTGTTTTTGTTGAATGTTCGGGTGTGAAGATCGCGGCTAAAGTCCGGTTGCTTTCTGACAGTGATGTGTTGATAGAGAATCTGAGTACCTCCCGGACGCCTGTTTTGACGGAGAAATTGTCGTATACCGACTTCGGTTATTCTCAGCAAGCAGAAGTTTTGCCGTCATGCCGGCGTCGACCAGTATTTTTTTTCGATTCTCAGATCGTCACCTACTTTATGGATGTGTACAGCCTGGAAGATATGCAGTAGCTCAACTGAAATTGCTGTACAATGCGCGTCAGTTGGTACCTTTGATTTTCCACACCCACACCACCGTCGTTTCGTGCGTAATCTGTACTGGACGCAAGCCGATACTTCCCAAGTTATGGGAAAGGCGACTTCAACAATCGGCCATCCCACCATGGCCTCGGTAGATCCCCCCCCTGCAGGGAACACGTCAACGATGTGCTGCTCTTCCGCTGTAAGTCTTCTAGTCATGTACTCGGTGTCAAAGCCCACAGGACCGGACTGGATATTGCGTAGCCCGTTGTTGGCATAGGTTTCGTACGTGACATCTTAGGGTGTGTCGGGAAGGGCTGGGTGGCGTGCCACGGATGGTGAGTTGCCTCCAGTTATGTGCCGAATTCCTTAGCCTGCAAGGTTTGTCAAACTGATAGCTAAATGCCAATGTTTTGTCTCTTTCAATTTGTAAATTAATCTGTGCAGCTCCCAGCCTTTGCGTCTTGCGCACGGCGACCGTGCTCTTGCTCATGACCGACATGGTTCGCAGGTGGTCTATGGTATACTGTAGGCTGCAGGTGGACCATGGATATTTGTGTTTGCATTTAATTCTAAATTTAAAAAGAACCAAACTCGTTATGCCATGCGCATGCAATGGCCCTCAAGCCCAAGTATGTCAGATAAAAGACAACATACTCGAATATGCGTGCCACCTTTCAACTTCCGATCAAGTAACCACAAGTGGAGGTGCGCAGATAGGAACTTGGTAAGGCAAGCGTCACATAAAGCGTCGGACTTGTTCCAGGCTTTATACTCCTCCGTCTTGAGTGCGTACAGTTCCGAAATCAACTTGCGGATATCGCGCCCCGGCTTGGCTTCGTCCAGTAGCTCCATTTCAGTGAAGTTGCCGGATAGGTTTCCGAGGAGGAGCTCGCGGATGTTGAGATGGAGGCTGTCCCAGTCTACGTATAAGAAATATCACAGTGGTATCACGTCCGCGGGGAACAGTACCCACTATTTTCATGCCGTAGCTTCTTGGGGCTCTCAAGTCCGCATTGGTCGCCTAACGATAAAAAAGTGTCTCCCAGCGAGAGGAAAAGCTTACAAGGAGTCGATCGATAGGTGGCCTCGTCCAAGAGACTTCCCTGCAGTGCAGCCGGGGACCTTGGAGGCGTAACCTCGCGCGCGGCCCAGATCCTTTGCAAGGGACAAGAGAAGAATTCTATAAGCAGCATGAAAGGCCCGCTGATCCACACTGTGTATCCGATTGCCTCAACCATGGAATCCCCGTTTTTGCGGTGGTACGCTTCCAGGACGGCAGCTGGGCCCGTCGATATAAGCATATTACTCCGAGCTGCACAAGGCGACGTGAGGCCCAAATGGTTAAACTCAAGGAAGGCGAAATACCGCTTAGGTCGTCCTCGTCCTCAAAATAATTTCCCCCAGACTCGTACGCGATCGCCCTGAGGAACACTAATGCGTCATTAAGTTCGAACAATTCTTGCGTCGAGTATTCGCTAAGCATGGCAACTCGTCGCCCCTCTATTTCATCGCGTTGGTTTTCCTCGAGTTCGTTCAGTTGATCTTCGTCGTCGGGCATGCGAAAGACGGCACAGTAAAGCATAATTCGGTAGATGGCGCGTGCAAAACGCCACGACTCCGCCCAAGTAAGCTGACTCGTTCGCGAAAGCGCGTCTTTGTACCTGTCAGGAATTAATTATAGCTGCAAATCTCAGGGTTATGCCTCTCACTTCAAGCTGAAGGCGGCCTCCAACTGTTTGATCACCGCCGCATTTGTCCGGAGGCGGATGTACTCTACTTTGGTAAGTACGTCAAGCTCATCGCTCCCCCCGTCTGTCTTATTATTACTTGAGTATCGCAGTACACGCACCGCGTCGGAAAGCGCTGGCCCGACCACGTTCTTCGCTACCGACCGCACGATTGACTTAGGATGGGTCTGGAAGACGTGGTGCCAGGTTTTCGACACCAGGACGGCCGCGTATAGCGTCTGAAAGGTTGGCGCACATTGTAGGATGCGGTCCAGAATGTCGTTAGGGAGATTGAGCGCTCCTCTTGTCGTCACTAGTAATGACATAACGGTTGGTGGCTTGGGAAGAAGAAGGGTTCGATCAGTGGCTGTGCACTTTGATCTAACGTCTCTTCCTGTTTGTAATCCTTCGAGAAAGCCTTCGATTTCTCTTTTTGTTTGCATTTCTACAGCATTTCTCCTCCTACATTGTTGCCACAACAAGATATGCTAGTTGGATCCTGGTTCCCGTGGATTTGCATAACTCATTTTTACCAGGTCGTGCGGCGGCAACTGCCAACGCGGCGATCACCGTGCTGCTGCAGGCTTTTGTCTTCTGGCGCCATCTTACGGACGAAAACTGGTTAATAAGAGCCGTTATTTCTCGGTACAAGTACAGCCTGTGTTTGTTTCCCATATTCAAAATGGGATTACAGAAGTCAAAGAAGATGAGTTGGACCGTGACAAGTTATATTTCGAATTCTGAGTGGCCGACGGGAAATCGGATGTTACTTTGCGTGCGAGATTGAAATCTCATTGAACCGGGTCCCGTTCGAGTGCTCAACGTTGAGCCCATATCCAGCGACCCGGAATCCACCGAATCCGTAGATGTGGCTTTGCGTAGGTTAATGAGCATTCGGGTGGTCATTATGCCTACCGCCGCATGGAATGGTCTGATTGTCAGGGAGGGAATAAGAGTAAGATAAAGATCGAGAAAGCCATGGGCATTGTTAGTCGACGCACCCATAGCTGAACCATGGGATATGGGTCAAGCTCTGCGAACAAATTCTCAGTCAAAAGAGGTGTGAAGTCCGCCGGACTTACGACGACCATGAGCTGCGTGGCCCTTCAAATCAGCGCCGGGCCATGGCAAATTGTTGCCCAGAACTCACGTTGTTGAACACCAGAATGCACGCGATACTGTTGAATTGTTAATGCTTTGGGCGGAATCCCAAGCCGATCAAGGAA
>JARJLF010001448.1:0-77613 GCA_029378395.1 Mycena leptocephala | reverse complement strand
GCTCCATTACATGGAACGAGCGAGAATCGCGATACTCCCAGGCAAAACTGGAACTCTATGGGTTGTTCCGTGCGCTCAAAGCCGCGAGAATGTACCTCGTTGGAATAAAAGATTTGCTGGTTCGCGTGGACGCGAAGTACATTAAAGGCATGCTCAAAAATCCTGATATTCAACCCAACGCGACCATCAACCGTTGGATCGCCGCGATTCTCTTATTCGACTTCGAGATCGAACACACTCCAGGAATTACTCACGCGCCAGATGGGCTTTCATGTAGGAGACCTGTGCCAGAAGATCCCGAGGAAGACAATGATGTTGATGAATGGATCGACCGTGCGTGTGGATTCGCAATCCAGGTGATGAATTGGCAGCAGCAACGGCGATCATCATTATTGGAGACAATCCCGGCTTCCCAACTTCAGTCCGGCGGCCAAAATCTCGATCACATGTTCACTGGACGCTGGACCCGTTCCCATGAAAAACCGCGAAATCAGCCCCCGGTCAGGGTTTTTATCACCCTAATCGACAACCAGATCTACGAGATACCTAGGAGCGAAAAGGCGGACGCTGCAGATGCAGAAATGGAATTAATCAAGGAATTCCTGGAACGCAAGCAGCGTCCGGACGGGATGAAAGACGAAGAATTCGAATGTTTCGTGCGAAAATCATGCAGATTCTTCCTCCTCGAGGGAGTACTATGGAAACGGGATTCTCATCACGAACACAAGCTCATACTCCTTCCAGAAAAGCGTGCGACAATTTTACAGCAAGTCCACGATGAACTCGGGCACAAGGGATATCTTATTACGCGAAAGCGTCTACTCAACCAGTTCTGGTGGCCGTACATGGACAAAGACCTTAATTGGTACCTGAATACATGTCACGAATGCCAGCTCCGCTTGACGAAGAAGATCAACATCCCGCCTACGGTCGCGATGCCCCTTCCACTTTTCCACAAATTCCACGGCAACACCATGCTTCTACCCAAGTCGCATGGGTACCAATATCTCGCACAGGGGCGATGTTCTCTAATTTCCTGGCCAGAATGGAGAATGTTGGAAGACGAGAACGCATACACCCTCGGATGCTTCATTTTCGAAGAAGTATTATGCCGATGGGGCGCAGTGGCGGAAATTGTGACGGAAAACGGGGCTGCTTGGATCAAAGCTGTCGAATGGCTTTCCAAACGATACGGCATTCACCACATAAAGATCTCCGGATACAACTCCCGAGCCAACGGAATTGTGGAAAGGCGCCATTACGACGTACGTGAGGCCATCTCCAAGGCGTGTGAAGGCGATTTGGACCTCTGGACCGAAAGAATATTCTACATATTCTGGGCGGAGAGAGTCTCCAGCCAAAAATTGTCCGGATATTTGCCATACTACCTCGCGCATTATTCCCATTCGACATAGTGGAAGCAATGTACATGATCAACTTCACGGGAGAGAAACTTACGACGGAGGAGCTGATCACACTTCGTGCCAAGCAGCTGATGAAAAGACTGGAGGAGTTGGCAGAACTGTTATATCCGTGCACCCATGTCCGGCTTTCAGCCGACACTCATCCTGGACCGGCCACTCTTCCGGTATCCAGCAACCGGTCGTTCATCCGGTTGCCGCTCAGAACGGGTTTTTACGCAATGAAGGATTACTGAGTGTTTCCCGTTTATCTGTAGGTCCACGCAGTTCTTACTTCTACATTTGGATGTCGCTTTGTCCGACTCCAACTTCTATCTCCTTATTTGGACTTTGCTTTGACATTACTACTTATAGTAGTGACACGTATGTCTACGTATATAAACCCTATGCACTATGCTGTATTCCTCAGTTTGATAATTAACGTGCTTAGCCTCCTATCCTTTGCTTGGCTCCTTGAGTCCTCTCATCCTGACTTCATCCAGACGTCTATCTCTCATCCTCTCCGCTCGATTGGCCAGATAGTAACGCTCACCCTATACGACATTCTTGTGGTGCTTGCGTCCATCCTAGGCCGACCGGTCATCTTCTTATCATCTGGTACTTTCTTCCAGTAACCGGCTTCCGAACGACCGGCCGGCATCCGGTCATCCGACCTCGACTCGGGATATAACAAGAACTCAAAACCAAGATATACGAAGCGCATGTGCGGAGTATCAGGCAATGAGAAAAAGACAACCAGAAGAAAATTGAGGACTTTGATTTCGCACCTGGATCGCTCGTTCTTCTCAGAAATTCTTCTGTTGAGAATGAGTGGTCGCGAAAAGCAAAGCCACGGTATTCTGGTCCCATGGTTGTGATACGACGGAAGTTGGATAGCTCGTATATCTTGGCCGAATTGGACGGTGCCATGTCCAAAATGCCGGTCGCAGCCTTTAGGCTAATCCCATATCAGCCACGTTCCAGGATTCGCATCCCAGTCATGAAATTTGTGGAGGAAAAATCCAAGAGGAAACGAAAAGGAAAGGAACCCGAGTGGGGCGACACCAGAAATAGATGGTTCGAAGGTCAATCAGCAGAACCAGACTCGTAAAAAGAACGGACAGACGCGTAACCCAAGAACGGACGAACCATACGCTCCCTGAAAAACGCGAAGGAAACGGACTTCGATCATTATGCGACATGTATTTGGGCTCTTTCATTCAATATATCTATTTTTCCGACCTCATCCTATCCTCCTGAATACATGTCGCGTGAACGTAAGCCATGCCCGGACCTCCCTTATCTTAACAGAAATGATCTCCTCCTCACCAAATCCTGAACGCAAGTCGCTCTATCCTCTCACTCTGCCGTTTGGGCCATAACCATTCTCGAATAACGAAACCAGAAACAAGAAAACAGGTATCTTAACCTAGGCCCGTTCGCGGGAAAACAGCCAAATTTGTTAAAGAAGAAACATGCCGTAAAGAAATGATTGGCATGGCCTTTAGTGCCTAGAAGACGCCGCTGTCGCAAAAGACACTGCCACTCCTTAATACAAAGATCGCCGGTCACGAGACACGACACATCGCGTCGCGTCGTGTTTTTCCAAGTAACTCATAGGCGCCGAGGGTGCTTCCTTCGAGAACAAGTTCCCACGTTACTTAAACCGGATGAAACCACCAAGAAATTCAATTCATTTCTCAAAAATATTACATTTTGGCCCCCGAAGGCAGGGCGTACAGCAGGCACGGAAACACAACGAGACGACGAACAAAATAGCAAATAAGCGGATTTTTGCGCTCCTGCTCGACCCAGCCACCACTGGGGAGTTCGGAGAATTCGGGAATGTAAAGTAAACGAAAAGATTTGGGTCCGTGGGCAAACGATGCCCTGCCCTGCGATTAGTCCATATTGATGTCCACCCCCGCGCCAATGTCTCACCCACGGAAGTCCCGACCACGATTTCACCTTCGGCGTCCAATTCCCCCTCCTCCAACATTTCGCCGTCTGCCGCGAAGCCCTCGCTTGCAATTGTCTTGTTGGGTTTAGAGCCTAGAAGGAGCCCCGGTTTCCCAAAAACGGAAGTTGAAAGGGAAAGAGCAGGTGAGACGGCGGCCGGAGGAGACAGAAGGGCGGCCTGAGGGAACTTTGGAGGAGAGACCCACGACCCGGACGATTGACGTGGCAGCGTTGGAGAGAACATATGTCGAGGGTCGCCCGGCGACACGACAGGAGGGTGAACCGTGCGTGAAGGGATCTCAACGGAGTCCATGGTCAAGCAGACGGAGGGTGCAGACAGGGGAGATGATCTCCCAGAAGTGCTCGCGCTCGCCGTGAGCAGAGGCTCCTCATCTGCTGAACCTAAAAAGAAGGGGGGGAGTATCAGCAAAACGAGGGATGGTGGGGGAAAAAGAGAGAAACGAGGGACATACCCTTGTTCTGACCCATCGACACGTCCCCGTTGCCTCCACCCTTCCCTCCTTCGACCTCCGCACCGCTGTCGTTGCTCTCGCTATCTCCCTCTCCACGAAACGACGAGTGTGTGTGGTGCCTGGATCTTCCGCCTGCCACGCTGGAATTCTCGCTCCCGAAGATGGCGCGACGTGCTTCAAGAATGTCTCGGTTGGTTCCCAAGGAGCAGAGGTGGTGCATGAACTGCACAAGCAGGCGCTCGGTGGTTCCAACTCCTCTGACCTTGTCGGCGATCTCAAGCATCAGCGTCAGCTGAAGTTCCATCCACTCAGTGTTCACGTCCGGAAGAGCAGTGTCTGCGAGGAGGAGGCAGTTAGCAAAGCTATGTGGGACGCGCAGAAGGTGATGCAACGATGTACCGGTCATGTCCCAATCAAACTCGACAGGCGACAACTCGCCAACTCGCAGGTCGCGTTATCTGCGCGGCAGTGGCTGCACGCAGCAGTTGGGGTCTCGTCCCCGTAGCGTGGGCGAACGCACTCATTGTTGGACAGAAGACAACGGACGCATCCCTGGGGAGAAGAACCGAGAAATTAGCAAATTGACAAGGGAAGGGAGAAAAAAGGGAAAAAAGACTCACCTTTCCCCGAGTATAAACGGTGCGCGCTGGCAAACTGGAAAGAGCAATCCGGCGCTTCCAGGTGCTGGAAAAGCACAGGTGGTTCTCGTCAAACAGGTAGGCATGCATGACAATTTTGTTGCCACCGGTGGACGTTGTGGGCGCATCAATCACGAAGAGGTCATTGCGGTCGTGCCAAAGTTGGGAGTCGTACTCGTTCTGCGGGCCCGTTAACTCGACCGCCGACTGCCTCTTCCCCTTCTTCACCTTGACCGTGCAGGTGATGATTTCCGGCTCAGCTCCCGCCTCGTCCTCCGACCCTGCACGAGACTTTTCCCTCGACTCTCTGGACGCGACGACAGCCTTCTTCTTCCCCTTGGACTTGCGCAGAACCAACAGGGGCTGATTGTCCGACCCAGAGGCCAAGCCCTGTTCGAGAACGGCGATATCAGGCTCAGGTGACATCGCCTTGCCCTGCATACAAGGGACCAGCAGTGGCAGAGGTGGCGGCGCGGCGGCGACACGGACAGGGGGACAACAGGGCGCCTGAGCAGGCGCAGGAGGAGGAAAGCCGCGGTCGAGGGTGTGGTCCTCGCCCTCAAATTGGGCGCAGACGCGAAAGAGAATGTAGCACCCCAGTGTGTTCAGGCGCGTCTCGAACTCGGCCACGGCTGCCTTGCGCTCCTCGATGTACGTCAAGACGCGGGAAGACCGATACTGATGGGTGGCGGGGATCCTTTCGCGATATGCGCGCACGCGCTCACTCCACTCCGAGAATTTCGCCCTTTGATGCTTCTTCTATTGCACTACTGCTTTTGGTGGTGAAGGGCACTCTGAACTTGAAAGGGACAAGTGTGCTGGCATCTTGTGGTCCATGTTGTCCAAGAGTGTCAAGCCACTTGTAAAGCAGCATGAAGATGACCCAAAAGCTTTATGGGAGTCCTTGGAGACAATCTTCGCCCCAAGGAAGGCTGGAGCTTGCTTCAATGCCTACAGGACACTCACCTCCATTAAACTCAAGGAGGATGAGTCGCTTCTGTCTCTTACTAGTGGTGTCTCTACTACTGTGAACTCCTTAAAGGATTCTAGACCCAAAGGCTTTAGCATGGATCAAGCTGATGCAGAGCTCCAAGCAGTGGTCCTCCTTATGGCCCTTTCTGATGAGTGGTTACAACTCTCTCAAGGCACCTTTTGAGATGTCTACTGGCCTATGCAAAACTGCGGCGATCTGTTTGTCATACCATGGGTAAAACAGCCTTGCAAAAAATTGCTGCAGTTCAGTGGGTTTTACAAGTTATTTTATGGGGAAGTAAAAATAGAGTACAAAGAAAGATTTTTGCTGTACTTTTTCATTCAGAGAAAGGACTCATTTTACATATGGTAAAAGGATGCTGTTTTTCACGCTCTTTTTGCTCTTGTAATAACAATCGTTTTTCCTGCTGTAAAATTTGGGCAGGTTTTTCCGGTAGTAACATTGTAACTCTTTGTCTGGGTAAAACAGATGGAAAATCTTTGATTTTCCTTTGCATAATTCCTGGAGTAAAATCTATTGTTTTTCATGGAGAAAAATCAAAGGGAAATGTATTCATTTTTCTTCTGTTTTACAACAGGAAAAATGGGCATGCGCTGGGCGTCACACTTGGGTGTGCGCTAGCACGCGCTCAGAGGGTGCTCAGAGGGTGCTCAGGAGGCACTCAGATGGTGCTCAGGAGGCACTCGGTGAGAGGGCATGCAGAGGTCATGTATGCAAGTCAGGTTGTTTGCTTGTGGTGGTGATGCCCGTGCGCGACGACGCAGTGGACTGTGGCTGTGGAGCGAGACACTTAAGTTGACTGTCGAGTGCGTGTACTGGTGCGATGCTTGATTCACGATTCTACTTTGAAAAGTACTCACATCTCCATATATTATCAAGTGTAGATACATACATAGATTTATCTCTAATACTTACCAGTACTTACCACGGTCCTGTAGACTTGGTCTCTTCAAGATCACCTAGCCGTATACCGCCTGTACTACATTCAGTGAAACGTGCTGGGTATTTTTTCAAAGACTTACCCAAAAATCCATCCCTCGCATTCATTAACATCGCTATAATTCCAAAATGCCTCTGCCTGTAATTTGTTAGTCAAGAACTGGTGTGAGTTGATTCACTTGAACGCACCATTCATTGGTCATACCCTTGGTCATACCCTCTGTGTTCGCTTATGTACACTACATTATTGGCTATTTACTCAATTGGCTCAATCACAGCTCTGAAACATTATAAGCAAAAGTAATAAGGAAAAGCTGAAGGACTTACCAATCAATTGTCTGACCCAAAGCACCCAGCCAGAACTCAATTTTTTCACATACGCCCTCAATCCCCCCTGCCGCTGAGTCGAGGTGGAATTCCCGATGCTTAACTCCGCACCCCGGGCATGGATAAGGAGCGATGGCAGTGCCATCAAGTACGCCAATCGCTCTACAATTTTGAGTTGAAGATTGTTATGTGGAATAGAAAAAAACATACCCAGAAGCTTCACGTTGTCACAGGTGTACTTGTAACACCATATGAATTCGACCCCTGTGCAATTATTGCAGTACTCAAACTGGCGACAGAGCGTATCAGTTGAATACCCAGTTTTGACTTCAAGCTTGTCAATCTCAATCTGAAGTTCTTCACAAAATACGTGTACAGTTATATAATTCACCACTGTGGTCTTTGTGGTGGGGCGTCGCGATATGCGCAAGGCATTGGTAGATTGGGTCAGGGATTTGTGTTCTGGAAAGTGAATTCAGCAAACAAAAATGCAAGGAAACTGACTTGCATTGCTGCCAGTTCTCTATGGCGTTGATGCTCCCTCCTACCAGGGTCCTGCTCAGCCTTGGGCCTATAGCATAGTGTTAGCAAGGCAAGTGCAGTTTACAATGGACTTACATGGAGATTAGAGTCCAAGTGCAAAGGGAAACAAGTCCAAGAGGAACAACACTGGTGAGAGTAGAGAGGAAGCGCCCGATCGGAGGTGATGGGATGTCACAACCTCTGACTCCCAATCTCTTACCACCACTGCACACCCACATCGACCCGTCCACGCTCTTGGGGTATAACCCTGGGCATTACCCAGCCTAAGCATAGGGCTGCTCACTCCTCGACCTCCCTGCACAATGCAGCCCTCGAATCCTGATGCTTGTGTTCAGGATGACATCCACACCTCTCAACCATCCCCATGTACACTGAGCCCCACGAAGCCTGACTGCAGGCATTTGAGTACGCCTGCCCACACCTCGAGGTCCCTACTGCCTGCTGTGCCCCTCAAATCCCGAATGCCCGTATTAGGGATGACATCCGCACCCATCAACAATCCCCACGCATGCCAAGTGAGCCCCACTAAGCCCAACCGCAGGCATTTGAGTACGCTGGCCCACACCTCGAGGTCCACTCTGCCCACTGCACCCCTCAAATTTCGGGATCTTCTCCCGCTTGATGTCCCCTACCCACTGAGCCTTTTGAATCCCAAACATGGGTGTTTAAGATGACGTCTGTCATCACCCCACCTCTCGACCATTCCCACGCCCTCTGGGCCCTACAAAGCTCTACTGCAGGTGTTTGGGGAGAAAATAAACAAGGAGAAATTGGAGGATAGCAACACCTGGGCCTTGATTGTGAGCGAGCGGCGCAGTGGCGAGTGGGCAGGGACCTCATCTCAAATGCACGTGTTTGCTTTGAGGGGCGCAGCGGGTGCGGGGGATGGTTGAGAGGTGGGCAGGCATCCCCAAATGCCTGCAGTAGGGCTTCATGGGACCCAGAGGGTGTGGGGATGATTGAGGTGTGGGTGGGCAGGGGATGGTTGAAGGGTAGGCAGGCGGTGCACTTCATCCTGAACGCCTGCGTTTGGGCTTCAAGGGGTGCAGGTGTGAGGGGTTCAAGGGGCAGGCAGGCGTCTTGGACATGTGTGGGACCAGAAGACGTGCTGGTCACAGACCTCATGGGCGGGCACTCAGGGTGCATATTCTGCATCGGGTCCGACAGCACCGAGGTTTGCAGGCATTGCTATCTATCTTTTCTTCCCGAACACAAACTTGATGCAATTTATTTAGATTGTTTCTTGTGGCAAAGTCCAGGTATGCTGCTTCTTCTTTTTTGCTGTTACTGCAATATTGACTCATCACAGCAAATTTAAGTTTGGAACTTTTCGCATGGGATCGTAAGAGCCCAATTCCCATGCCAGAGTCAGATGAGGAGGTCTAAGTAACGGCTTTCGACAAGGACAACAGCACACAGGTGTGCTAGAGGGGCATGAAAGATGTGTGTGGAGGAGTGGGAACAGGATTGTGCTGTCCCTCTGAAAACACCCCGGCAAAGCCGATTCAGTCACATGAGACATCAGGGAATTTTTGTGTATTAATTGATAGTCTACGACATTGAGCATGCAGAGCTCTGTGAATATTTGTTAGTTACAAGTTATGTATTCTCAAAAGAGGACGGCTGTTATATCCGTGCAAATACACCCAGCTCTCAGCCGGTCTTCTTACCATCTGCCAGGTTTGACTGGCTACTCTTCCAGTTTCCAGCAACCGGTCCAACCGGTTGCTGCTCAGAACGGGTTTTTACACACTGAAGGATTACTGAGCGTTTCCCATTTATCTGTATGTCCACACAATTCCAACTTCCAGTTTTAGATGTCACTTTGTCCGACTTGAACTTCTATCTCCTAATTCAGACTTTGCTTTGACATTACTACCTATAGTAGTGACACGTATGTCTACGTATAAAAGCCCTATGTATTATGCTGTATTCTTCAGTTTGATAATTAATGTGCTTAGCCTCTTATCCTTTGCTTGGCTCCTTGAGTCATCTCGTCCAGACACCTATCTCTTATCCTCTTCGCTCGATTGGCCAGATAGCTGTGCTCACCCTATACGTTACTCTTGTGGTGTTTGCGTCTTCCCTAGGCCGACCGGTCATCTTGTCACCTTCCAGAACTTCCTTCTGGTAACCAGCTTCCGAACGACCAGCTGGCATCCGGTCATCTGACCTTGACTCGGGATATAACAATGGCCTACAGAAAATGGAAAGTCCAAACAGAATAGTGTGAGACCATGCGAGGGATATCACGACCACAAAGCTTGAAGACCATTTGGATCATCGTCCGACACACACTCAGTCCCCACGCGAGACAGGATCTGTCAAGAGCATGGCTACTTGCGCAGTTGGAGGCGCAGATGGACCTAGATGAGCTAGGAATTATATTAACTTTCATCCTGGATTCAAAAAGATGATGCCGACATACACAGCGGGGGCCATGATGACATCACCCAAAACACTTGGTCACTGTGCAAAACAGGATCTAGTCAAGAGCATGGCTATTCACACATTTGCTGGACTTAGACGAGCTAAGAATTAAATTAGCTGTTGTTGCTGTTTTTTCATTTATTTAGAAAAACGTACCTTGAGTGACAACCTGGGTCGCCAGTGGGGAAAAGGCCTCATCAGGAGCACAGAAGGTGGTCCAATTCAGTTGGTGAGACAGAACCTCATCAAGAGCACTAACAGCAGTGGTCTGACTTGGATGTCTGCACAAGATAAGTTCGTCTGTCTGTGGAGACTGTTCAAGTTCAACTCAAGACTCTGACACTCCACGCACCTGGCTAGTAGTGGTCACAATCCAAGAAAACCCAGCAGCAGTGAATTAAGAAATGCCACGTCCAACCAGCAAGAGGGCCAGGTGAGGGCTAGCAGGACCACAAATCTTGGGGAACGACTTCTATGTCGTGTTGGAGGATTAGAGCAGGGACCAGCATTAAGGCAGTGCGAAGTCGAGACAGAAACACTTTTGGTGCTAGATTTCAACACATACAAACATCGGCAATTCACAGCTCGCTCAATTAAGCAAAGTTAACTTCACACTTCTCCATCTTGTTCTCTGTACAGATTCTCTCCTTGCACTTGCAACAAATCAATCAACACTCGAATTATATGCCAGCTCTATAGTTTATATTGACTCAAAATGTCTTCAATGGTTTCTCTCTCTGTATGAAATAAATCTGGTTAGATACTGGTCTCTCGCTGCTTATCACTCATTGTTAGAGCAATGCTTCACTGGAAGGAAATCAAACATTGTACCATGTTGCTCAATCTGGGTTTGCAAGAGGCCTCAAACTTTTTTTTTGTTCAAGGACTAGAATCAGGCCAGAATAATCTTCCCTGCCTAACAGAATTCAATTTGGGGGGAGTGAATCTGCAGAGCATCGACTTGCTATGGCAGAGTCTCGGACCAGTATCATTCCTCAACCTTGACCATCAACCTCCGAGTACTGGGACTGACCGATTGACATCACTCAAGTTTTTAGATTGGTCTCGTTATTCGCTGATGGGAACTCTCCACTTCATGATCCTGCCAGAAGAACACGGTCAAGCCAGTCTGACTTCCTTAAACCCGTCGTCCATTATGAACCGAATACTTTCCAGTCCTGCTGGTCATCAAGTTCATGCGCTGCAATGGTGTGACCTTTTATTTTATTTTCAGTGGAAGTCCAGCTCTGACAGAAGCTCAGGGAAAATCCTTGACTGGTAGTTTATTTATGAAGGACAAAATCATCAAGATTGTCATGTAGCTAGATGATCTATAGCTAGAGAGCCTTCGCCGTATAATTGATTGAATATTTATTTTCCTTGCAAGTGCAAAGACAGCAATTTTGGATTTCAACTTGAGGCACCGGTTGAGGATGTGCGTACGGAGGGCACAAGAGCAAGAGCTGGAGAAGAGACACTGGGATCAGAAGCGAAGGCGCTAAAGTTAAAAAAGTCGTAATTCAAGCCATGAATTGCCAATATTTGTATGTGTTGAAATTGAGTGCTTACAGTGTTTCCATCTTACACTCATCGCCCAGAGAGGACATGTAGTCGTCCAACATGACATTGAAGTTGTTCACCAAGATCTTTGGTCCCAATGTCTAGCTTGTATCCCCCTGGTCAGACATACACTGGCATCAGGTTTTCTTGGTGAACACTGCTAACCCGGCAGCAGTGCGTGGAGTATCAGAGCGTTAAATTGAACCTCAGACTACTGCTGTCAGTGCTCTTGATGAGGTTCTGTTTCGCCAGTCTAGACGACCAAATTGGACCACTTGCTGTGCTCCTGACGAGGCATTGTCCCCACCAGTGACCAAGAGTGTCGCTCAAGGTCGCTGCAGCATGCGCTTGGTATGTCAGTGTCTTTTTAAATCCAGGACAAAAGCCAATCTAATTCTTAGCTCATACAGGCCCGCCTCTGCCTTCAACTGACCTTCCCATTCCATTCCATTTGAGTAGCAAAACCAAAACCAATCCTATTTGTGGTCTACAAATTCCTTGTAATCAAATATAAGGCTTATTATTACACCCTTCCCATCCCCTAGCGACTACAAAGCTTAAGCACCCAATAAGGATCCCAAGCATCAATGAATGGAAGATGACAAGCATAAACACCGAATCGAAGGAGGCACAGCCACAAGCAGTGCTGTCAATGACATGGAGCTCCAGGAAGCGCGTTGTCGGGGGAGATACCTATGAGGTGGAGAACATGGTCAATATGGGTGAAGCGACATATAGAGTTGTTGTTATTCATGGTGGTAGAGACTTTAGGCAGTGGGTAGTGGCACCGAATTGGAAGGTACATATATATTCAATGCACAAAGGTCTTTATGTTCAAAACCCCATTATTAAGACTGCAGCCTCGTGACATGCTTCTTGAAGATGAAAGGGGTGGCAGTAACCTTTCTTTCAGGTATATTGTATACTTGACCCTTGTCCTTAGTTCCTCAAATTCCTCCCACACCTCCCTACATCGCATCCTCTAATGTTGCACATTCCCCCTACCCTTCTTTGCTTATAGCCATGCCCGACAGACGCAGCATGTTCAGCGTCTTGAGCATGGTCAGTGCACATTGAATTTCTTCCGAAAAATCACTGATATATATCTTACTGACCAGTCACCTCAAAAAACCTACGTTCCCGCCACTACTCAACTTTCCAGGCGTGTGCTCATTTTGTGGAACTCAAGGTTGCACTTTCCTCCTGCCACTGCCACACCATGTACCGTCTGCAGATCGAGACCCTCCACATCAACACCAAGGTCAACCCCTACCTTCAAGACTTTGACGTAAAGCTCATCCACAGCCACAAAACATCATTCTTCAGGATCTTTCTGAAGCATGGTAGACGAGTAGTCAGAAACGTTGAAAATACATCAGCGGGCGACTCACCCGATGATAAGTGAGCTCCGAACCTAGTATGGAAACCAACAGAAACAGCCCAAACAAAATACTACAACCAAAGAATCAGATGGAACAGACGAATCTAATCCAAACAACCAATAGTATGCAGCAAGTGCAGTGTAACGTTCATTCCAGAGGTACCAGACGAGTGTCAGTCCCTGATTCAGAGCCTTGTAAAGGTTGATCGGGAGAAAGTTTAGTTCAAGAAGTCGTTGTAAGACGAAGCAAGTGTTTGATATGTATGAAACTAAGAGATCCAAAGGATATCTGTTTTGGACACCAAGACACGAGTCGGTTACGACCGATGAGAACGATGGAAACTAAGGAAACCAAAGGTTTCTAAAGCTTCCAATGCAAACAACACAAAGGGATTTATCAGAATGAAGGGAACCGTGAGGTTCACCAATATTCCGAAACGAAACCAAAAGTTCCGCAAGGTTTTAACAAAGATGGTGGTGGTTCCAGACAACAAGACAGATGATTCCCAATGATTCCAAATGTTTCCCAACCGATTCCCAACGATTCAAGGTCCAAGACCAGTGATTCTATACAATTCCAACAATTCAAGACCCAAGGCCAGCGATTCTATAGTTTCCAACGACTCAATACGACTCAAGAGCCACACTCAGACGACTTTATACAATCCAAAACACTGGTGATATTCCAACCCCTACAAACTGATGTTGGTAGGTGCCCGAAGATCGACTAAAAGTTTCCCTTGGTGTAAGCTAGGCTCACTAGTTGGGGGAAACTCCGTCCTCAATCCTAGAAACACCTCTATCTACTTATACAATAACAGATATGACTATGACAATGAAAGAATTAAGTAAATGGTCCGTTTAGCCGCCCCAAAGTCCGTGTATCCGTCTTGGCAACTAGAATCCGTTGATTCTCATTGGTCGGGGCACTAAGCACGCCATTCCAGGTATATTCCGACCGTTCCTTTGTAAGATTCTGCACATGGCAACTTTGATGGCAGCTTAGACATCAACCACCATGTAGCCCTTTTGCAATGTAACTTGCTCTCTGAAGGTATCCCTCGAAGATCTTCATGAGAACTGTAATCTCCAGCCATGTAGGCTTCGAATGATACCCCACTTTGAGTTATGGCTCAGGATGGGTTCTTGAGAACGCTCCTACACTCAATGGGGAAAGTCCTGGGAACTCCGAGATCGACGATCATGGGTTCCCTTCGCTTACTATCCCACTCTGACGCACGTTGCCGAGTAACCGACATTCAGGTACATTCAAAACACTGCCTCTGGTGTTCTCATGTCACTTGGATCGATGTGAATGCGCCGAGAACCAAGATCAAGAATAATTCCCATGTTCTCATCGAATGGGAACTACCAGAACTTGGTAGAATACCCATATGTTTAGGTTGGGCTACACAATCTCCTACATGTTCTGGAGCGAGCACTTGTCAGAGACACCTCTGGCTTCCACTAGAGCATCATCTCGTTGCTCCTGTGATGCTGGCCACAGGCCAGCTACTTTGGGTTCTCAGTACTGCCTATAATGGATAATATAATAGGAATGAACTATACAATGAAAACCGAAAAATATTGTGTTTTCTACTGTGTATTCATTCACTGCTTATCACCGAGCCTTAGCCTTGACCGGAGCAACAGGAACAGCAGAGCCAGACTTCTTAGGGCGGTCCTCTTGAATTGCTTTAGTGAACTTGACGATGGTGGTGTAACAACCAGGATAACTATAGTCACGCTTGCCTTCAGGGTTGAAAAGCGTGTGGTATAGCTGGTGGGCCGTGAAAATGGCCTCGTGAACAGTGTCCTGAGGATCCTTCAGAAAGAGCTGTTAGAGGTTAATCAAGCGCGCCTGTTGGTTTGATGTCAACAAAAAAGAAATAAGAAGTTGGAAGGAGAAACTCACAGCGGCAGATCCGACCTCTGCAATCTGGACTTGACGAGCCTCGACAGGGGTGCCGTATTTACTGAGCTGCTGGGCCATGTCGAGGACCTTGAGGAAGTCAGCAGAGACCACAGCATAATCGGCTTTTGACATAAAGAGCGAGCATTCCTTTGAAACGAGAGTGGATTTTTAGCGGGGAGAAATTTTTATGAGAATGAAAGCTTCACCCACCCACCTTTTAAGGACGACCACTCGAGTCCCCTGGATGCATGAAACAGGGCCCTTATCATGATTTTCTCCTGTGGAACAATAAGTCCCATGTGGATACTTCCGTGGGACGCCAGAAAGAGTGTCTGATCCTTGTGGATGCTTCCATGGCAGCAACTGAGGGCAGTTGATATTTCTGAAAGGGGGAGGGAAATCGTGATAATGGTGTTACCAGACAAAATTTACGGTGTCACTGGGCGACAGATTTGCAGAAAGACCCTAGAAATCACGATAAAGGTTTCACTGGGTGATGGTTCAGAGTCGCTGGGAGAAACACAAAACAGATACAAGATTCTATTCCTGGACTTGAGTTCAAGGTCATGAAAAGCATTGGTCAAGTGTCATGATTTGGCATTCTAACAACCCTTTTTTCAACTTTTCACGGCGGGTTTATTCCATACGCCAACCGGGTTATTCCATAAACCCAACCCACATCCTAACGGATTATTCCATTGCTCTTGTGGTCACACCACACAAAGGCGGTTCACTTTAACAACGCCGATCGGGTTATTCAATAAACCCGCGTTTCCAATCATTGGAACGTATAGGGATAAGAACCCCTGGATTCACAGAACACATAGGGATATATCCCTGTGTCCTGATCGAAACCCCTGGAATTCAAACACACCCTGTGTGTCGACAAGTTCGATCGATTGACTCCTAGATACAATATATAAACTCTGTAGAATCTCCTTGTACTGTAGATTCTACCTCGTCTAATATCGAGTCTACCTTGGCTGGACAACGACGCAGATAATTCTCACAGCTACCCTGTCTCCATCTTCGCTTTATATTCTCATCTCCTCGAGATCCACTCGAGTCTGGTGTTTAGGTGGTTACCATACCGCCTTTGGGTCATTTAAGATCCCCCATACTATCGACATAAGCCGACTGCCTCCTCCTGACGATGAGGTCATTCAATGTTATCTCCTAGTGGGGTATCGCGCTACTTTCTAACCGGGTTATTCAACCATCGTCCCAGCCAGGTTATTCTCTGTCACCCAACGTCTAGCCGACTTAGGGCTCGTCTTGACATCAAGGAAAAGGATAGATTCAGTTTAAGCGGTACTAGAACATGACAATGCTACTAGTTTATCTAGATACGCAGAGAAGCAGGAAGTACAAGCGAGTATGTGTTACACAACAAGTCAATACACTTGCGAATGAGAAGAAGGAGAGTGGCCAGGCGATTAAGCTCAACGCAGTCGTGATAAAGGATGACGAGTTCCTTGAGTCCAGACCACCCCTTGAGAATGCTACGGGTAGTGTCATCACCGAGAGCAAGGAGGTCGACAGTCTGAAGCTAAGTCCACATCCCATGAGTCTGGGAGAAATAGTGGTTAAGCTGGGACAATTCCTGCACCATAACAGCTAGAAAAATATTTAGAATGATATTGAAGGATAGGACTCAGAAACGTACATGGGCAACGGCTAACCAGCTCATCGCGCTCACGGAAGAACTCTTGCCACTTCTCCCAGCGCATGTAGCAGCAGTTGCGGTTCCCAAGCATAACGCAGCAACCACAAGGGATAAACCACTGGACCCAGATGCAGTTGCGGCCGTCAGCAGTGCAGCGAGTGCAGTCTTGCTCCAGCTAGTCCCAAAAATATGGTCAGAGCAATGATACTCGTGAGCAGGAAACAACGTACGAAACGAGACCAAAGCAGCATGTCAGCACCTGTGTCTTTGCCACCGTGAAGGCTAAGCATAATTTCTGGCATCTTGGAGGAAATGAAGAAGTGGGCGGGTAGAAAATTGGTACCGACTGGTCATCTGGAGAAGCCTAGTTATAGGTTTCTGGGAGCACATGTGGTGTTCTTATTGATGGAGTCGAGCGGGTAGCAATGATTGATCACGTCTGCATCACAATAAAGGGGTCTTTGAAATTTCAGATGTCAGAATGACCGGGTGATTTTCAAAGATGGCAAAAGGGAAGTCTGATGGGATTATTGACTCTATGACAAACGAGTACAGATACCGGTGGTGCACTCAGTCTCCTCAGGAGAAGGTGCATAGTCGGTGGAAGGAAACTCAGGCAATATTGAAGGTACCTGGTGGTGTACTGTGCCATGAGTGAGCGGCCCTGAAGTCGGAAACTAGCTGACAGGTGTCGCAGTAGGTTGCCATCAGTGATCTGCTGGAGATAGTCCTGGTTACGGAAGATAAGACCCAGGGGTGCCCCATCATCAAGGCAGCCGAAGCTCTCGGAAGGCTAGATAATGCCACAGTTCTGCAAAAGCTGGCCCTAAGATATAAGAAGGTCAGCGGGCGACACTGGAAAATGTCCTGGAGCGTACAGTTATTGTAAGAAAATACTTCAGCGCCGCCTTTGGGGTAGTTATAGAACCACCAGTCCCAACTGCGGAACATGCACGGCTTGTGTCCCTCTTCTCTGCAATCAGCACAGAGGGTACCCCACCACATGAAAGTGCACGAGTGGCCCGCTGATGTGCAGCAATGACAGACAAGGTCGGGCTGAAACACATGGAAATCGAAGAATGAATCAGTCACCTGCTGACTCTGTAAAAGAGCTTGAACGACTTACCACGGTATAAATATAGCTGAGAGAATCCTTGACTGAGGTACGAAGGAAGAGGATACGAGGTTTCTTGTAGAGAGACGGCCCGAAGCAGCACGCGCCAGCGCAAACAACTGCAAAGTTGTTTGTCGTGCTAGCACGTCTTTTCTCTCGACGCATACCACCAAGTCGCGACGAGCAGGCTGCTTCGGGCCACGCCTTAGCGGTCTTTTAGCGATAAGCCACGGGAGCATCTGTCGAACTACCATGGCTACGAACCCCCTCCCAAGAAACCTATGGCAAGGCGAAGGGTAAGGAAGGGCGAAGACCCCGTCGACAGACTCCGATGATTCCGAATCCTCGCTGAGCGAGCCGGCTCGCCTAGAAGCTTGGGATCGAGACCTCGCCGCGATACGCCGTGAGCTGGGACAACAAGACTGGAGAACCCGGCGCGGAGCAGGAGGTATAGAGTCGGTTGATGAAGCAGATGACGACCTTCTCGAGGGCGGGGAAGAAGGTGAGCAGACGATAAACCTGCTCCAGCAGAGAGCCTCGACGCAGGAGCAGGCAAGCTCGCCATCGGCCCGCCATCTCGCCAGCAAGAGGACGAGGAAGAGGAGCCCGGCCAACCCCCATCCCAACCAGGGCAAGATCAGAACGCATCGCGGACGCCGCATGCCCGCGAGAACCAGCGCCGCCTCAGCGAGGGCACCGTTGCCTCGAAGTCCCGAACAAAACATTGTGAGTGCAGGTGCACCAGCCAACTTCTCCTCAGGCCCAGTCAAACCAGCAGCGAAGAGAGGCAGAAGGACATCAGCAGGCGCGACCACAGGGAGCAGACGCAGCAGCAGCCAGCGGGTATCGATGCGATCGACGTCGACGCGGCGATGGATGCGGCAGGAGTGCAAAGCCAAACCGCAACAGCAGCAACACCATTGCCAAGACGCCAAGCATTCTACAGAGACCGCGCAGGGTATCGTTCAACATAGACCCTTCGGAGCAATCATCGCCATACGATAGACACTTCCCATCTATCCCCCAGTCTCCGGAAATTAGAGCGGGCTACGCACCGCGCGCTCCGGCGGGAGCCACGCTGCGGGACTTCACCAACTACGACCCGCAGACCGCGAGGTTCTCACTGACACACGAAGAGCTCCAGGCAATGCTGATGGAGGCGGCTCAATCGGCAGCAGCGAGCAAAATGGCGGAACTATCGCAGAACGCGAGCGGCACATCCAGAGGTAAGCAAGCATTTCTCTATTCAAGCCAAGTAGGCGCGCACGCAGCCAGAAAAATACAATGCTAGCTGCAGGCCGCAGCGCCAGGCCACAGTGCCGCCCCATAGCACGCAGGCCGCAGCGCCAGGCCACAGCGCCATTTCCACAGCATGCAGGCCGCAGCGCCAGGCCACAGCGCCGCTTACCAGCACGCAGGCCACAGAGCCAAGCCACAGAGCTAAATTAGCATACGACTGCAGCTTGCAGAACAGCACACTAATTAAATTACAGGCGTAAGCATGGCGTCGATAGTTAAGATGCCCGGCACACCCACTGCGAAGCAAACGCGGGCACCGAAGCTGGACACACACATCCAGCTCGACCCGAGCGAGCTAATCATCCCGATGCACATCGTGAAAACTCTAGGCGAAGGATGGAACAAATCATTCCCGCTTTCCGACCTTAAGCCTGAGAATTGCTACGTCATGGACAAAGCCCGCACTAACCGCGAACACACGCGCATCGTCTTTGATGAAGGGCAGCTGTACACAATGGAGCCGGAGCGCAACATGGCGGCCGACAATACCATGAACACAACAGATTTCATCACCGCAGGCCAGCGTTTTGCGAAGGCTGCGCTCAAATACTACGAGCCAAAGCGAGACGTGCCAACGTTATCAGCCCAGCTCACTGAACATTTCGAGCGCATCGCGACGTGCCCAGACTTCCAGCAGAACTTCCATCGCTATCGCCGATACTCCGCAGAACTCTTTGAGAGATGGATCGCGGACCCAACTTGGTGCATAGGCGACTGGCAAAGTGCGATATTCCAGCAAATATGCGAAGATGATCGCGATAGATGCATTGATAAAGGCTGTGGCACGTACTTCAACAAAGGGGGGAAGCAATCCTTTCGAGACGACGCAGTCGGAGGCAAGCAGCCATTTCGAGACGAAACAGCAGCGGGCTCCCGTGCTGGAAGTCAACAGAAACCCCGCGAGAACAGCGAGCGCCGTGGACAAAAGTGGGACAGCAACGGCAAGAACAGGTGCATCTACTGCGGCGCCCGAGAAGGTCATACATCCTGGCACTGTGCAGAGAGAACCGGCAGTTGGTGCATCCGTAGTCCTGGGTCGAACAAATGGCAGCCCCCTATCGCAGACCTCCAGGTATGCTGGAATTGGAACCACACAAAGGGCTGCGACAACACAGAATGCAAATTCACTCATGCATGCACCCTCTGCGGCTCCGGCGCCTCCCCTAACACCGTCGCAGCACACAACGCGCAGCGGTGCGACATCGTCGCATGAGATGTTCCCCATCGTCACGCCCCTCAAAGCGGACCAGTGGGAACACTGGATCAGGGAGATGGGGAGGACGGCGGAGTACACGGATGTACTGGAAGGCATCCGCAACGGTTTCAGCCATGGATTAGACCCGCAGCGCAGACTTTACAAGACATTCATCCCTAAAAATCTTACTTCAGCACTAGTACATTCAGAAATAATTGACGCTTACATCTTGAAAGAGCAAGAGCTCGGGCACATATCACCAGGTTATGACCTGCAATTTCTTGAAGCAAAGATAGGCCCATTCCGCTGCTCGCCGGTAGGCTGCATCCAACGCGACCCGCCACACGGAAAATGGTGCATGTTCAACCATCATTCATATCCACGGAAGTACGTTGGCGTCGCATGAGTATCAGCTTACATCTAACAACCAGCAGCGACCCCGACATAGCGTCGATCAATGATCAAATCAACAAAGACGATTTCCCTTGCGACTGGGGCTCTTTCGCCCAATGTTACCTCATAATAGCGCGCACGCCCGAAGGGGCAGAGGCAACAGTCTTCGACATGAAGAGCGCATTCCGTAATATTCCCACCATGCCAGAAGATCGCACACAGCTAATGATATCATGGAATGGAGAAGTCCTTATTGACAACGCTTTCTCATTCGGCGCGTCAAGCTCACTGGGAATATTCGGACACCTTGCAGATCTCTTCGTCCATCTCCTCAAACACCTATCGGTCGAAGACATAATCAAATGGGTAGACGACTTTGTCTTCTTCCGATACCTGAAAGGGCGGCATGGAGGCAGATTCATCTACAAGTACGACGAAAGCCTATTCTTTGAAATTGCGGAGGACCTCGGATGGCCCTGGGAAATCAGCAAACACACGCCGTTCAGCCCGCGATTCACCTACCTAGGCCTCGAATGGGATATCGAAGCGAAAACAGTGACACTACTGACCAAAAAGAAAGAGAAATACCTCAGGAAGCTCGAGGACTGGGTAAGCGGCAACCGCGTCACGAAAAAGGAGACAGAGAACGTAGTCGGCACCCTAAATCACTGCGCATTCGTCATCATACAAGGCCGGTCACGCCTCGTATCCCTATACAAACTATCGGCATCTTTCCACAAAGCCACCAATGCATTCGTCAAGTACGCATAAATATAGCACACCAAGGTATGGCTAGCCACCGGAAAGTCTGAGAGATCAATGCGGAGGGCTCCAGGGGATTGCATGTGAACGGAGGTAGAGACCGCACACTCAGCGGGCCACTTATGAAACCTCCTAAGTAACGTGTGACCGTTCTAATAAGCAGCTGATGCAAACAATGATAAGAAGCAAGATCAGCGGGCAACGCTTGATCTGACAGAATCCATCACGAAACTATAAGTTAGGAGTGAGCGGGCGACACTTATATTCTGTGATACCACAAGAGTGGTGTTAGGGAATATCAAAGTAGGGCCAGCCATTTCAGAAATGACTTAATAAGTTAGTACTGGTTGAGATGGGTCAGTAGCACGAATCAGCCACTGACTCCTCTCAGACTGGGAAACACTTAAGGTTGAACAACGAAGACCAAGAAATAGTGGCCTGGAAGCCTTGTATTGCGCTACTATTCAAAGACTACTGCTGAATTGGTGTCTCCAAGGTAGCTCTATGTACAAGTGTCTAGTACGGGTTGCGATTGTTCAAGAAATATTGTGCAAAACACAAGTTGATTAAGACCACCAGCCGTTTCGGACTTACAGGGAATTTTGATGCTTGGACCCCTCTCCGGACTCCTGTGAGAACAGAGTTAAGAAAGTGAGAAGAACGGAACAGAAGTGTCATGATCTACCCTTTTTCACTCCTCCTCAACAACCCGGTTTCCCATCACTCACGTACTATCTGGATTCTTCCAGAGTGCCTCACCGGATTATGGTATTGGTCTCATATCCTTATTAACTGGCCCTACCATTAACCCGGTCGTCTCTTACCCCTTGCCTACCTTGTCTCACTCTTTTCTCCTACGCCCCTCACCCCTTGGATCATACTCCTTATTTCGATTGACTCCTGTCAACCCCTACTTGTCAGGATCGCTCCTTATCCCTTACCCCTTGGCATCCGCAGTCACTCCTAGACCCCTAGTCCCCTAAAAACCCCCTTTATTTCGTAGTATATAACCCTAAGTAATTACTTACATTCCTTACACTATTCTAGTCTACTCTCCAGTGCTTAATTGACTGCATTTCGCTTATTCCTTGTATCGCCCAGTTGCCTACATCGCAGTAAAACCCTGCAGCGAGGCCCTGTGCTGACAAGAAGACTCTGTTATATCCCCAGTCAAGGTCGGATGACCGGATGCCGGCCGGTCGTTCGGAAGCCGGTTACCGGAAGGAAGTACCAGAAGGTTACAAGATGACCGGTTGGCCTAGGGAAGACGCAAGCACCACAAGAGTGACATGTAGGGTGAGTGTAGCTATCTGGCCAATCGAACGGAGAGGTTAAGAGGTAGACATCCAGATGAAGTCTGGACGAGATGACTCAAGGAGCCAAGCAAAGGATAAGAGGCTAAGCATGTTTATTATCAAACTGAAGAATACAGCATAGTACATAGGGCTTATATACGTAGACATACGTGTCACTACTATAAGTAGTAATGTCAAAGCAAAGTCCGAATTAGGAGATAGAAGTTTGAGTCAGACAAAGCGACATCTAAAACTGGAAGTTGGAATTGTGTGGACATATGGATAAATGGGAAACGCTCAGTAATCCTTCATTCCGTAAAAACCTGCTCCGAGCGGCAACCGGTTCGACCGGAAACCAGAAGAGCGGCCAGACAAGCCCGGCGGATGGTAAGAAAACCGGCCAAGGGTGTATGTGCATGGATATAACAGACTCACCAAAATGATAGGAGTGGCCAGGTCACCTGACTCTTGCTGTTCAAGGAATGAGAAGAGGTCACCAACGTCTAAAGCGGTAGAAGCACCATGTTAAAGATGACTTCCTCTTCCAGCCCACTGTCTGGTTCACTGTCCGAGTCACTCTCAGATTTGTATGCAGCAGCTTCTTTGGTGGCGATCTCTGCCTCGTTGACCTCAATGGCCTCATTGTCAATGAAGTCGGTGCAGTGGAGACGTTTGAGGAATCCAGAACACTAGGGAGTCTTGACAAAAGCCCGGGAATCAGAGTCATTGGTATCATCGTCAGTGGGCAGGGAACTCTCGTTGCGATGAGCGCAGGCTTGTTGGCAAAGACGATTGTGGAGGTAAAAACCTCTGATGCCAGCGGTTAGCGTCTTGTCCTTGTCCACCTTGAGATCGCAGATGTACTCGTTCAACCGAATGAACAGAATTGAGAAACAGATGAAGAGAAGTCAGCAGGTGACATACCTCAATAGGAACCCATCCTGGCTCCAAGTCAGCATCGTTGTCCTTCGGCACCAGATAAAAGCCTGGGGGCTCAAGCACTTCTTGGCTGTTGTAGGCCTTGTAGAACTTGTAGGCGGAGTCGAACTGGGGAATGGGCAAGTCGAGGGAGGTGAGGTCGAAATACTGCCAATGGAAAGCCTGGGTGACTCTGGAGTCAGCAGTCAACCCTTGGGCCATAGCTACACGCAAAGTACACTCCATGCTGTTGAATTGTTCACCAGAGAGATCCTTGTGAGCGCTGAAAGGTAAGCAGTTGGTGCGTCGTTGAAACTTTTATCCAAAAGTTCAACTAAGCTTATACCAAAATCAAAGGCTTTTGTGTTTGTGTTCGGGGGTTTGTGTGGCAGAAAACCACAATCGCGAATTTGAAGATAGACTTGTTGCGTAGTCTGAAATCCCAGATAGTAAAGCTTCCTTCCCAAATCCCAATGCCCAACTATATCTTTCAACCCAAAATCTGTCCCGTAGGTCCTTTCCGTTCCGTTCCCTTTTAAATCCTTTCAATCCCGTTAAGTATCCCGCTCCGTTCCGTTAAGACCTTCCAACCAAATGCGAGCGAGCAAGAAAAGAGAGCGAGAGAGTCCACAGAGGTGAGGTCTGGGCAGGGTGTATATTATTCTTTTACTACATTTTGTGAGCCCTTTTATACCCCTACTGTTTGTAGCTGCCAAATAATACACTACTTATACAATCCTAGTATTGAAACACTTGGTTTCCAGGTTTCAGTGCACCAATTGGCCACGTACTCCCATTTCCTGGCTTCTCTACAGCCCGTAACCGCATTTTAACTCGTTTCCTTGGTTATTCCCACGGTAGCAGGGGCTGTGGTAGCTCCCACACACCTCCTACTACCAAAAGCTATCCATCGACACGTTAAGTCGCGTTGAAACATCGCAACCGTGGCGTCCAAAACGCGTTTGATCCCAAAATGCGAGAAGCCGAATGGTCACGTGATGGTCAGCACTGCCTTTCCTGGCAGTTGATCCCCGCATACACCACCGTCAATTATTTTGTTTCAGCACACAGGTGAGTGGCACCTCTTTACTCTTGCTTTATTGACACGTAGTCCATTGTTTCCAGCTTTATTATCCAGACTGCCAAATATTTTGGTAAGTCCCCTGGTTTTGTCCTTCTTTCGACATTTTCCCTTCCCTAATACGTATCCCATGCATTTTCACAGGCGCAAAATTGCCCCGCTCATCAGCGCGAAGTATACAATGAAGCAGTTGAAGGAGGTGATAATGATGCTCCAGTAGGAGGGTGTGCGCTTCCTCATGTGCTTTCAGGATATTGGCCGACCAGAGAAGATTTTCCTGTTGCTCCTTCCAAACTGTACTGAAGTAAGAAAACGATAATGAAAGAGTCAGCAGGCGACACACCCATGGATGACATGTCCGTATACGCTGTCAGCTTACCAAAGATCTCGTTGTTTATCTCATCGCGTTGAGAAAAACTGCAGCTTGAGACGCCATGGGACTGCGCAGGAATTGCATGCCAGTGGGAAGCCAGGTGCATTGCAGATAGCGCTGCTGCTGGAACAAGTAACACAGCGTGGCCCCATCTAACACAAGAAGGCGACTCAAGATCAAGTGAAACAAACCTTAGGCGGGGCAGAGTTGATCACTTCTCTGATCATCTCAAAGTCCACGAGGTAGAAACGGCTGTCTTCAGTTTCTGGGAGACCATCACAGACAGCAAGGGGGAGGAGCGAAGAGAGCTTCTTCACTGTGTCCTTGGTGAGCGGGGGAAGGTCAACCATTGTCTCGTCGTTCTTGAGCTTGATATATTGTGTCTTGGTGTCACGTCGACAGTTGAGTCTCTCCCAGAAACCGAGGGCTGCATAATGAGAAAGTCAGCTGGCAATTGGGGAGTTGAAATAGACAACTTATTGGTGTGTGAACAGGCCAAACCCCACTGCAGCGAAGAATTGCCTGGCTGGCAAGGATACTCTTGCAGGTCAATTGGTCCAACTTCTCGTTGTCCTTAAGGGACCAAGGCTCGACAATGTGCTTGTGATAGGGCCGGGGTTGCTTTTTGAGTACCTTGAACTTGGCTTTGATGCCAGCAGGGGAGGTTGATTTCTTGCTCACCAGGCGATGTCAAAGGCAGACTGGACCTACAAAGAATTAGAAAAGAGATATGGGGGTTGCAGGATATAAGATGCACGTGGTGTGTCTGAATGGACTGAAATCTGCCACATAAAGAAAAGAGTTAGGAAGAGAATGACCAGGCAGCGTATAAAACACACCGGAGACACTTCTCTTGCCCTGCTCTTAGGCTTTTTAGTCAGCAGGCGACTTATTGTCTGCGCGAGCGTGTTTGCATTGGAGTGGGCAGTCGACTGGTGCCTGCTAAAGTAAAGTTAACAGGGGGACACAGACAAAAAGTGTGGAAACTCACCAGGGCTTCAACTTCAGCGTCGTAGTCGGTGATTCCGTCCCACAGAGGTGACTCAGCAGGAGGAGAAGGGCTCTTCTTCCACGGTCACCAGGCATCCTTCTGTTGGCGGTTCAATAAAAAGAAACAAAGACAGAGAAAAAGTACTCACCGAGGCCACGACTTTCGAATCATCGTTCGCAGTGCAGGTCACCAGGGGAGATTTGGCACAGGAAGAACTAACACATTTGGCCATCTTCTTCTTGGCTTGCTGTTAGTGGCCCCAAAGATGAGTTAACTTTGAATATGATAAGAGAACAGAAAAACACGCACTGGCAGGGCACCGGCGGTTGAAGAAATCTTAGCCAAAGTAATTGACCAGAGAAACGCCTCTGCAGCGCTGATGTTAGCCATCAAACTCGTGCGCTCAGGTTGGGGAGGAATAGCAAAGACCACCTCGTTGTCCAAGAAGGTAGCACTCTATAGAAATGAAGAGGAATGTCAGTGGGCAATGGGTAAAACAGTGTCATAAGCTTACCTGTCAGACTTGAGTGGAAAGGAATTTGCCGGGCCAATAAATAGTGTGTAACTCCAGGCGAGAGTGGTCAGGGTTTAACATGTTGGCCACAGCTTCGAGCCCGATGTGAAATCCCAATATCTCGCAGGGACAATCCGAGAGCGGAGCCCTAGCAGTGAGGCAATGGTCGACACTCTTAGCCTGAGGATAAGGGTTTGTCAGTGGGCTGCTCACATGCAATACAGCTTCCTGGGGATGGGAAAAAAACAAGAGATAAACACGATAGGATGGGCGAGACTCAGCAGGACGTTGGTGAGATGGGCTGGGCAACAACTAGAAACCCACTCATAGTTAGGGGCGAACTTACCGTGCAAAGGTGTGCTCATTAGGAAGGAGCTTACCATTGGGACGAAGTTCAAGACTAACAATAGAAAAAGGTTTGAGAATTAAGAAGAGCTAAGGATACTACGAAACCTGTTCACAGACGTAAAACATCTGTGAAGCAGGGGAGGGGAAGAATGACTCCTCGCCTGGCAACGCCCCTGGTTATATAGGAGTCAGTGGTGGAGTTTGAAATGAAACCTCAGCCACTGACCAGGACCTTTTTAATGAGTGGCCAGCAATTCTATGGAGAATCTTCCACTGAAACGGTGTTTTCCAATTCTGGAAAACACCAATCATGGATTGTTTCCTTTAGTGGAAACACCAATTGTTGCCTCATATGTGAAAAGCTGTGATTGTTTCCTTAACAGGCAGCATCAGCTCTCGCAGTATGACACAATTGTTTATGTCTGAGAACTGCAGCCAGTGTTGCCACGATTTCAAGGCCGAAAAATATTCGAAAATATTGGGGTGTTCTAAAATTTATTTGGAGAACCTAAGACAACAAGCGGGATGGTCAGGCCTTGCTGGCCGCCTGCTGCATAGAGCGTGAGAATGAGCACTGATGCGATGATGCCTGTCCTTCCATAAGACCCTTAGTGAGCAGCAATGAAATAAATCACCTGTATTCATTTTGAGTCAGTGTGCAGTCAACTAGGGACAGTTGAAATCTTAGAAAGGGGGAGATGATAGGGTGTGCTCCCAGGCACGCATAAAAACCACAGTTTTTATTCATTTTGAACTATCTTACGGGACTATGTGAGGCTTGGGAACAGAGTGCATACTCACCTCGGAGTGGTAGGCTACACTGTTGACAGTCGAAAGTCAGCAGGTCACTCTGGATAACAGCTTAACAATGACTCTAACCAAGTCAAAGCTCTGCTAATTAAACCACAACAGTTGAGCTCCAGGAAGTAGCTAAACACTACTTCTTTGAGTACTGGAAGCAAACAAGAGGAATTACTACAGTAGAGTTGGCCGCTGACATGGAGAACTATGGAACACAACTGATACTGATAAGTATGAGTCAGCAGGCAACTCTTGCATCCTAACAAATGCATTAGTTCAACTGCAGGAGACGACTACTAACTAAAGATGTGATATGACAGAACGTGTCAGAGTCAGCAGGCGATCCTCTTAAAGGGTGTATGACCGGTGAGGATCGCCAGGCAACGTCTGACACATTGATTGATATACTGATTGCATCGGGGGTTCCTTCCCCAGCGACTACTTGAAATGAACACTACCTTTTGGAGTGGCCTGCTGACTGTGGTGTTACTCTGGGCAACTTGAAATATGATGAAGTAACTCTTTGAAAGGGACTTAACAGTTGCCCACTGAGCCAGACAGTGTCAGCAGGAGAGTTTCTGGTTAATCACGGAATGATACAAAAGTGCTAGTTATCTAGACAATGAGCATGGGATGGCACACCATGATGGTGTGGCTAGGAAGACCATGTGGTGCATCTCTAGGAGAAGGACTTTATACCCACAGAAGTAAATACCTCATTTCCTATTGGTTCATAACCTCCTGGGGACCACATTGGTCTCTGTTCCAAAAGTTTCCTTTTATCTCCTTTCATGCTCCCCAGTTTGTATAAAAGCCTAGTAAAATACTTGTAACAGGAGTAGACTATCTCCTGGGAAAAGGACAATATAGTGGACTCAGAGAATTGAACAGACAGAAATCAGTCAGATATCAGAAAGATTCAATATAGTTGGAGAAGCCTATGTGAGCTTGCAGCCGTCAGTTATAAGTGCACCATCATCGCGAGACACATTGCCTGCTGACCACCAGCCATTCAACCCTACCCTCTGTTAGAACAGGCAGCACAGAGGTCTGGAGTCAACAGTAAGAAACTGAAGCTCCAGGACTATGCTAGGCTACTTATATATGTAACTACATTGTATCAGTAAGCTTGTATCACTAAGGATGAGTAATGGACTGAGTAAGCATTAGTAATGATCAGTAAGCAGATGTGATCAGTAAGCATGAGTAATGCTCAGTCAGCCAGACATGTGACTAGGAAGATAAGATAAAGATAGATCATAGCATAAGCATGAGAATAGTAGAGTCCAATCACTGATCCCAACACCCTCCATTGAGAGCATAGGTTCTAGAGTGGAAGATACCCCACTGAATCGGTTCACCTGTTGACGTACCCCACGTTGGTTGAGGTCAGCTGCTAACACTGAACACTGGCTGGTTTCTTGAAGTCAATTACTCTGGGCCACGCACTAGCCTTGTCAAAATAAGGATTGTCGTCCCCCAGTAACTCTAATATAAGAATTAGCATTCATCCACACTATTGAAAAGTGAACACATCTTGAAGGGTTTCTAAATCCTACCTCCCCAAACACACACACACACAAGTATTGAGATTTGGAGTTTGTGATTGATATTAGATTTTGGATTTGTTGGGTTATAATGATTTGTTCGCTCCTGCTCACTTATTTGGATCTTTTGATTTCACAGCTGCACCCCAGTGCACCATTTCACCGGTTACAATAATAGTCATGTCTAGTTAAACTGACATGGATGGCCTTGATTTCTTCCTCATCTACTGTTCATCCCACAGGTTAGTATATGAGAGGAGCTACTGACTGACTGATTTTATAATTATTATAAATGCTAACATTTGGCAGCCCATGATATTTGTGATATTGAATTCCGTTAATACTGATACTGAGATCAAGGTCGTATGGAAAATCAAAACAACCAGCACAAAGCCAGTTGCCTGCAGCAATGTAAAGCCACACAGACAATGAGGGACAAGAGCAAGTCGCAAGATCAGGAACTTGGAGTCAATACATATAACTGTTGAACTTTTTTTTTGAACAAAATGTCTATCTCAGCCTGGAGCTTTGTGCTACAGACTTCTTCTATGGCTTTGTACTCATAGATCAGCTTCATAATTTTTGCCCCAACAAGGTATACTGGGTGTTCAAAATCTCCTGAAATTAACCTCACTCACTTTTATCCAGGGATTTGTCAACACAACCTTTAGCAGGGCACACCAGAACCATGATGGCAAGAAAGGGAAGCACAGTGCTGAACGTAAGTAATCCCCTTGACTTTCTCATTGGGTTTCTGAAATGCTGTGGATCAATGTCTGTGTCTCCTATGTGGACTTTTTTCACGGAATAGTGTGTGATGAGGATCCATTTTAGTAACTTCAAGCTAGGGTTGCCTATGCGAGACAATGGCATGGGTAGCAGACATTGCCTGTGCTGGCTGATGAGTGTTAGTAGTGTCACCTGGGTTGCTGGGATTGCTTGCCATCCAACTATGTGATGGGACTTTCGGCCTCAGTTGCCTGCGCAGGACGATGGCATGAGAAACATATGTTGCCTGTGGATAACTGGTGTCAGTAGCCTTATCTGGGTTGCTGGGTATATATTTCCCTGCAGTGGAACTCTGGCTGGGTACACTGGAATTACTGTGAAGGGAAGCACAGACCTAAGAGACAAGCGAATCCCTGCTCCCACTGTTTCCTAGGACTCAAATGTCTGCGTTAGTTTTCTTATTTGCTTTCTGAAATGCTATGAATCAGCATCTGCTAGCATGTGTGTTAAAGAGAGGACTTTGCTGTAGTGGCCTGGAGTTACCTGTGCAAGATGATGGTGTGGGTGCACCACCAATGGTTGTGTCAATAATGCATTAATGCAGTACTTACTGGAAGTAACATTGCATTACTTCCAATCTTTTACTGCTAGTACGTAACTGTGTAGGCAAATAGCAGATTAAAAGAAAGGCACCTGTGAGGTTTGAGCACAAAAACTCTTATATGATGGGAAAATTATTACAAGATATAACTTAATCAACTAGACTAAAAAGGAGTAACCAATAATAAATTAACTATAGGAATAAACATACTCGACTCCAAACACAGAATCATCATGTCTTCCACCTATTATGGCCTGCATAAGGCCACATAGTTAATGTTGGGGTTAGTGGTTAGGGTTAGGGTTAGTTCTCCCTGTCTCGGACCCAGGGAATATATATTTCTGATAGTTAGAGGTTTGGTTAGGTTGGTTAGGCTTTTTAGGCTTTTTTTTTGTTAGGGTTGTTAGGGTTGGCAAACAATACAAACACATAATATGCAGTGTAAACACCTTTCAAGAACCTAGGGCAGCTTGCCTACCCTAGATGTGGATATCAGCAGTTCCAGGTAGGGTAAGGCTTGTCCTTACCCTGGCTAGGAAACAAAAGTTGAATTGTATAACTACTTTAGTGGAGGCTAATGATGTATCCTTTGGATTTATAACTGAAATCTGGAAATTTGCACCATTTAATTACCTCTTTGCTGGTAGCAGGTACTAGTAATGCATTACACAGCTACCTTACTGGCAGTAAAAGATTGGAAGTAATGCAATGCTACTTCCAGTAGCTACTGGGTGTAATGCATCATTGGTACATATATTACCAGGGTGTCATACATTACCTGCGCTGGAAAACCAGTGTCGGTAGTATCGCCTGAGCTGCTAGGATCGCTTGCTGTTCAACAATGTAATAGAACGTTCAGTCTTGGCATAGACGTTGGAACTCGAAGTTTGTGTTGTCCAAAGTCTTGGCACCACAGATGCTCTTTACAGGCATGCTATTCCTCACCTAAGTTTTTGGTAAGTCGAACTCTCCATGCTCATGACCACTCTAGATTGAGCTGACACTTAAATCTTGAGGTTCTCGATCTTGTGATAATTTTTGACATTTTATATAAGCCCACAGTGCCAGGGCCTCAACAGAGACTCAACATTATGACCACACTCTCTGCGTCTTTCCTGCGCTGTGAGCAACTGCTCAAGGTGATTTTTCTTTTTGACAAGATTTAGGCAAATTTTGATAATCTTCCCATCCAGTGATATCAACTCTTATCCCAGCAACCCAGTGCTCCTGGGCGCATTGTCTAACATCTGTTCCAAGCTTCTGGTAAGTCGCTGCATGCTCCCCACCACTGCAAACTGAGCTGATGCCTAAATCCTCAGGTTCCCACTTGTATGATAATTTTCGACATTTTATCTAAGCCCACAGCAACAGAGACTCAACTATTATGACTGTACTCTATGTCTATCTTGCACTGTGAGCAACTGCCCAAGGTAACATCTTGTTGACAAAATCCAAGCACTTTTTAACCATCTTCCCATCCAGTGATATCAACTCTCATCATAGCAACCCAGCGCTCCCAGGTACTGTGTTTAACACCCTTTCCAAGCTTCTAGTCAGTCGCCACAGGCTTCTGACCACTACAAACTGAGCTGACGCTTAAATCTTCAGGTTCTCAATCTTGTGATAATTTATCTAAGCCCATGGCACCAGAGACTCAACAATTGTGAGAGCAATCTCCACGTCTGCTGCACCATGACTGCTTGAGGTAATTTTTCTTTTGACAAGATCCAGGTGAATTTTGACAATTCTCCCATCCAGTAATATTAACTCTCATCACAGCAACCCAGCGCTCCTAGGTGCCGTGTTTAACACCCTTCCCAAGGTTCTAGTCAGTCGCTACAGGCTCCTAACTGCTACAAACTGAACTGAGGCTTAAACCTTCAGATTCCCGCTCGTGTGATCATTTTTGACATTTTATATAAGCCTAGGTGCCAGGGCCTCAACAGAGATTCAACAATTATGACCGCACTCTCCGTGTCCATTATCCTGCGCTGTGAGCAACTATTCAAGTTGATTTTTCTTTTTGACAAGATCGAGGCAAATTTTGATAATCTTCCCATCTAGTGATATCAATTCTTATCCCAGCGACCCAAGGCTCCTGGGTGCATTGTCTAACACCTGTCCCAAGCTTCTGGTAAGTTGCTGCATGCTCCCAATCGCTGCAAACTGAGCTGATGCTTAAATCTTCAGGTTCCCGTTTGTGTGATAATTTTCGACATTTGATCTAAGCCCACAGAGCCAGGGCCTCAACAAAGACTTGACAACCATGACCGCACTCCAAGTCTATCTCACGCTGTGAGCTACTACCTGAGGTAATGTCTTTTTCAGAAAATCCAGGGACTTTTTAACCATCTTGCTCCAGTGATATAAACTCTTATCACAGCGACCCAATGCTTCCAGACGCATCATCTAACACCTGTCCCAAGCTTCTGGTAAGTTGTTGCATGCTTGCAACCACTATAAACCGGGCTGATGCTTGATTCTTCAGGTTCTTGGTCACATGATAATGTTAGAATCAGGCAAGCACAGTGGTCTGAATCAACAGTGAGAAACTCAAATTGAAGAGAGATACACAAGACAACTAACCTGAGTCAACAGTGAGAAACTGGGGACTCAGGCTCTACACTAGGCTACTTATATACACTAAATGCCAGTCTTTGCAACACCTAATAAGATCTCAATTGCCTCCTTTCAAAATGCTAGGGCCTATATGCCAAGTCCTCTTTTATCCAGATCCAGGTGTTGGCTACCTTGAGCATTTGAACAATCCCTCGGGAAATTTTTATATTGTCCATGATGGACAGAATGAGAGCATATTCACATCCTCGTACGTTGCATAGGCCTCATTTGTTTCCAAACTGATGGCCTTGGCTAGCAGTCGTGCAGAGGATGAGACATGCAGTGCTGCTGATTTGAACCAAATCATATTGGCGTCCAGTTGGCGTGACACCATTGATGTCTGGACTTACCACTGTCTACAGAAACATCAGAAGAATGTTAGAATCAGGCAAGCACAGTGGTCTGAGTCAACAGTGAGAAACTCTAATTGAAGAGAGATACAAGACAACTAACTTGAGTCAACAGTGAGAAACTGGGGACTCAGGCTCTAAACTAGGCTACTTATATACACAACAACATGCACAGCCTCGAGGCTGTGTCTGTCACAATGCGCAGCAATGCACAGCAGTGCACAGCAGTAAGGCTGTGCACATGGATACTACAATGGAAACACCAGATCCATTAGGATACCAAGTGTTTCACATGTCTAAGCTAAGTGTCCATGAAACAGAACAAGAGAATGAGAATGCTGGAAGTCCCGCACTTCAACACTCCCCCTGAATGAGAGCAGTCTCATTGTCTCCCCCTTAATCCCATCATGTCTCACAGTCGTTCCACTGCTGGCTTGGGCAGTGCATTGGTCATGATATCTGCAAGTTGATCATCAGTTGGAACATACTTTACATCAATGACACCAGCTTCCACTTGTCCACGAAGCCAGTGGTGTGCAAGGTCAAGATGACGCATGCGGCCATGGTGCTCTGGATTCCGAGCAACAACAATGGCAGACTGATTGTCCATGAGAAGAGATAATGCACCAGTCAACCCATACTCTAGCTCTTGCAGCAAGTGTCGCATCCATGCAATCTCCTTGCCAGCATCAACTCCTGCAACATACTCTACCTCTGTAGTGGAAAGAGACACAGTTGTCTGCAGTTTGCTCCCCCAGCTCACTGGTCCACCAGCCATCATCACAATGAAACCACTAGTGCTTTTCATGGTGTCTTTATCACCACCATGATCAGCATCAGTGTACGTGAAGAGGAACTTGTCAGGGTCGATGTAGGTGGTGAACTTGTATAGAGAAGGAGATTTAGAGTATGTGATGCGGTAATCAAGAGTGCCTTTGATGTAGCGGAACAAATGCTTCAGAGCACTGTAATGGGCTTTGCCAGGATTGCTGTTGAAGCGTGCAAGAACACCCACTGCATAGGAGATGTCTGGACGAGTCTGGATAGCCAAGTACATCAGAGAGCCCACAGCACTGATATAAGTGCCTGTGAGGTGTTTGGACTCGTCTTCAGACTTGGCTCCCATCTCCTTGGTCAGGCTAAGACCAGGCAGCATAGGGGTGGATACAGGTTTGCAATCAGACATTCCATACTGCTCAAACATGTTCACAGCATATTGCCGCTGTGAAATAGCAATATCTCCAGTCTTAGAGTTGCGCTCAACCTTGATCCCAAGAAGCCACTCTGTGGGACCAAGATCCTTGACTCTGAATGCAGAGTTGAGTTCAGCAATAACTCGGTCAATATCAGCATCATGCTTGGAGGCAATGACACCATCATCAACGTAGATGGGGAGAATGATGTGAACAGCTCCATCTGAATAGACAAAGCATGAACGATCAGACTGGAGACACTTGAAGCCCATTTGTTGGAGCTTCTCTCACAGCTTCTTATGCCATTGCCTGCCAGCCTGCTTAAGTCCATAAAGAGACTTTCGCAGTTTGAGAAGCTGGCCAGGTCTGCCTTGTAGAAACCCTTCAGGTTGCGTCATATAGATGTTCTCATCAAGGTCCCCATTGAGGTAGGTAGAACTGAAGTCAATGGAACGAAGCTGGAGATCATGCTGAGCAGCAAGCGCAAAGATGGTGCGAAGAGTGGCAGGTTTGATGGTAGGAGAGAAGATTTCGTTGTAGTCAACACCAAAGCGCTGACCACGACTGTCTGCAACCAGTCGGGCTTTGTAGCGCTCAATGGTCCCATCAGACTTGTGTTTGATCACAAAGACCCACTGAGAGCGAATAGGCTTCACTCCAGGAGGTGGATCAACAACATCCCAAGTGCAGTTCTCCAAGAGAGAGTTAATCTCGGAGACAGCTGCATCCTTCCACAAATGAGCATCAGAGTGTTTCATTGCCTCATAGTAAGTGCGAGGATGACCAGACTGAACAGCAGCTTGCGCTGACTGCACAGCTGCAATGTTAGCTTGCTGAAGTGTTTCGCTCATTGGATCTCCTTCATGTGCAACAACAAGAGCACTGCCTGGCTGTAATAACAACTCATCAGAAGAAGACTCTGAATCTGAGGGTACAGCAGGCTGTGGCTCCCTGTGTGTTTTCCACCACTCCCCAGGAGGTCTATGCTCCATAGTTTGATTGTGGAAGCGGCGACGTGCAGCAACACCAACAGGTGAAGCTGAAGGAGGTGGTGAAGCAGAAGGCAATGGAGAAGGAGTATTCGGTGATGCAGCCCTTGATGCGGGCAAGGAGCGTGGGTGGGAAGGCACAGGGGATGCTGGAGGAGCTGGTGCATGACGCTGTTTGGGTCTGTCATCCTCCTCGTCGATAACAACGATAGTAGGAGGATTAGGCAGCAAAGGCAGGCTGTGAAGTGCAGAGGGATCTATCTGAGGACATTTCTTCATCTGCTCAGCACTGCTCCCAGGGAAGTAGCATTCATCAAATACAGCTCGCTCTGAGATCACCATCTTGCGCATCACTGGGTTGTAGAATTCCCAGGCCTTGTACTCTGAGGAATAACCCACAAAGACACACTTCTCAATATGGGAGCCAGAGGCATCCCGTTTATCTTTCTACACATGCACATAGGCAAGGCAGCCCCACACTTTAAGATGAGACACATCTGGTTTCTGCTTATGCCAGAGCTCATGTGGAGTAGTGTTTCCTCCGATATGAGCGGAGGGATGCATGTTGGACACGTGAATGTATGCACCAACAGCAAGAGCTCTGAACGAAGCAGGGAGATTGGCTCCATGTAGCATAGCAGTAGTGTGCCACTTCTTGTTTTATCTGTAACCTTCCTCTATTTACTCACAAATCACCTTGTTTCAGCACTATAAACTCCACAGCATACGTCCAACCTATGATTCTGTCTCTTGTGAGACTAATGCCATCAGAAATCTGAAAAGATCGGGTAATGAACCGTCTTACTTTACAGAGCAGGGCTTCACCGACATTGATCTCTCTTTTTCAGACAACAAGCAGGCAAGAAGAGTTGCCACCCTTGCGGCTACTGTCGAGAAACACAACAATGGTTTGTCTGTCCTGCACCAAGAGCTTGAGAATGCAATGTGCGAACTACTGTTGCGAGAACAGGACCTCCACAATGCACCGCTCGTGTTTCCTGCAGGTATTCAATTGTACCAGCAGTGCCTGGCATCAGCCCACAAAGACGTTGATCACCTTACTTTGAAGTACAACACCCAGGTAAAGGTGGGACGTGATTTGCGTGATTCGGGTGTTGGAGGTGTCTTGCTACCGGGTTGAGTTCAATTTTATCTTTTGTATGTCAACTCCCCCTCGGTCCACTTTGTATAATCCAAGTACACAAAGAATATAAACGGATTGATATAATGGAAACTTGTATAATACCAATTATTTGCGTCCCATCTTTTCACTGTACATCTGAGCTCTCAAGGCATTGCGCTTCTGATTTTTTTCGCTACCCTTCTTCTTGCTGTTGTGTCTCTTCTTGCAATTGTCAGCTTCTTTGTCTGACATTTTAAGCCACTCAACATGCACCGGCTTTGTTGACCTCCTGCATGTTGGACCTCCCCGAATGGTAAATTTATAGACAACAGGACAAAGGAAATGAGACGTACATGGAACAAGCTTGGAGATGCCATTTGTGTAGTGCCACTGTTGTATGCAGTGCTAATCTTCTGTCAGGATCTCCGAACAGTCTGAATTTATTCCACATACTCAATGGTAGATCTCATGGAGGCATGGGCATGCAAGCACAATTGCTGCACCGCTAGGGCTGTTGACCGTACCGTATACGGAGACGGCCGTCAATTTGACAGGTAATTACAGCTGAAACCGTACCGTATAATAAGAATCCAGAAGGCTGACGGTACAGTACGGCAGATGGCGTGATTTTTTTCTTTTCTTTGGAGCACTGCAGAGGATCATACAAGTACGCTACATTCCACGAGTCATCTCCTCGACGGCCAAACGTGCAAGACGGAGGCGCTGCTTCACGATCATCATCATCAAAGTCCGGATCGTCTCCGGTTTCAAGCTGGCTCGGCGAAGAGAAATGGTGTCGCGGCCACCGGAGAAGATGCGCTCAACGGCAACGGCAGAACCTGTGCAGATGTGCTTGTGAGCCGAACCAGCTCCAAAGGAATTAGACAATCACGTACCAGGAATTGTGAGAATATCCCACGCGAGACAGAAAAGGTTGGGGAACTGAGCACGACGCCCAAACCACCACTCGATTGGATCACAAAGATCGAAATCTTCGCGTGGGAGCTTGTAGTATTGTTGAAGCTCGTCAATGACTGCGCGATCCTTAACGCGATAGCGGGCAGCGAAGTCTTTCTGTGGGGAGCCTTTTTGCTGGAATGACGACAGTTCCGGGCGTTGAGACTGACGTACGGGGGTCTTGTTCGCGTAGTAGAGGCGGAAATGGTAATCCAATCGATCTTTTGCGCTTTTGAGATGATCCAAGAGGTCGTCGTTGCCCTCGAAATCAGCATGAAGTCCGTCATAGGAGATCCGCAGATCGAGGACTACAAGATAGTCAGCAATCGCTCAACCCCGCAGTTTATCAAAATGTACGGGCGGCCCAGGTATAGAACGGTGACTGATCAAATTTATAATAATATTCACTCAACTTACGATGAGCCTCCAATAGGCCATTGCGCAAGACAGACGGAGTACCGACAGGAAGCTCCTTAATTGTGGTCCGTAAATCATCCTGAAGCCCGCGGAAGATGGCAGTGGTGAATGAAAGCATTGGCTTCTTGGTGGTGGACATGGTGATTGTCGCAGTTCGAAACGACTTTAACCAACCGGTTACCAGGATTATGGCGTCCCAGTCCGCATCTGAGAGCTCTAAATGGCGCAAATCCCGGTTTCTAGCGACGAAGTTGTCGATAATGGAACGGTAATCGATTGCCCGCCCTGTACAAGGTGCCTATTAATGTTGCCCGAGAAAATGAATCCAAACTCACTGAGCATCTGGTGTGTCAAGGACCAACGAGTCTTGACATCGAGGATCAGCATCAACGCTACCTGGCCGAGCTTGTGGTCCATGAACTCGGGGGAGATTTGTACTTCTCGAATCCACTCCTGTCGGCGCTGTGGGCTACCTCGAATCACCTTGACAATGTTCCGAAGCTGAGGGTATGGTTGGAATGTGAACGAGAGGGGAAAAAAAAAAACAATTGGGCTGCACCGACCTTCTGGACGGACTTCAGTTGCGGTGCGTCACTGGAATCTTCTTCATCATCCTCCTCAGCTTCCCCCTCGATATCGTAGTCTCGGGATAGGGGAACCGCAACGGTCTCTTGGTAGGAATCACCTGAACGACCTGCAGCTTTCTTGCGGTTCGTCTTGGTGATGACGCCGATGGCTTCCAACAGCTATGTTTGAATTTGAATCAACTACGCATTTATCAATAGTGCAGTGGACTCACTTTTATTGCTGCGAGATGAGTGGTGTGAGGCATGCAGCGAATGCGAGAATCCATGGCGCTGAAATTGATGCCCTTTTCATGGCATTTCTTCTCGAAGACTTCGAGCATGGTATCGTTATTCGATGCATTATCCATAACAAACGCTACGGTCTACATAAACAAATGATTCAGCTGAGCAGTCAATGCGTCGCAATTGGCAGCGTTATCGGTGACAACACTGCGTACCCTGTCTTCTAACCCGTATGAAGCAAGGGATGACCAAACTTCCTCGGCCATATTCTCTCCCGAGTCTTCCCCGTGCAACTTGCGGAAGTCAATCAAGGTTTCCTCTGTGGGAGCGCAATGAACATCATTGTTTTTGCGTAGATTAATAGAAGAAGTGCTCACCAAGCTTTCCCTCATTTGTGATGTAATGAACGATGATGGCAAGGAAAGGGTGCTGACTGCTCGACGTCCAAGCATCTAGAGAGACGCTAACTTTGGAATCCAGTTCCTGGGCATCCTTTAGTATGATTGAGAATGGGACTGAAGAAAATATACATACGGAGAACATCTGGCGCATTCCTTCAACTGTATCTTCGCCCATCTTCATTATCTTGGTGCGAACAGCATCTCGTTTAGGAATGCGAAGGCTTGCGCCATGGTGAGTGTATTGAAGCAGCCGTTTAAACTCGGGCTTTTCAACTGTGTCGAATGGTTGGTCGGTTGCGACAATCCACTCCGTGAGAAGGGATTCAAATTTAGCCTGGTCCCACTTGCCCTACAAAGTTAATAATTATACGACTTGAGAACATAATACATTTGTGTCCAGCGCACCGTCGAGGCCCGGGATTGCGCCTCAAACAATTTAACAATGTTGGCCGTAACAGCTTCAACTTTGCCAAGATACTCAGATGCAGCGGCGGCATCCATCACCGTAGCCCCGCGGGCGAGATCGATCTCCTCCTGTGTAGGGGGGTAGAACGACGGCTCATGGCCTCGTAGAAGCGGTGCATAATAGGAAATTTGGTCCTCAAATGGCTTTGGAGACCTGTGGTTGGCAAAATGAGTATTGACTCAATATCTAACCCGAGCACACACCATTGAGGCTTGATTTCATCGCACGAGTGATTGTCAGGACCTTGCGAGCTCCGTGGAAGCACTTGTAATGCCTGTTGCCCGGGGAACCTACAGTTCCATTGGCGCCCATGTCTACGGGCTCAAAAAAGAGGTAGATAAGGTTTTTCGTCCTGCTGGCCTGAGGGATAGTCAGGGATTAGGACGATTGTTAACTGCATCAGGACACATACCTTTCCGCCATCCTTGCTACCCCCAGCATGCGAGGGATTGCCCTCACTGTCGACTGCCCCAGCAGATACACGATGAGATTTCTTGCGGGGAGGCTCTTCCCCAGCGTCACCCCTCTGCTTACACTTTTTGGTTTTGGCACGTTCCCATGCCTTTGCGTTCTTGGCCTTGCGCTTTTCCTCCTCCTTGCGAGAGTCCGTGGTCAGTCTGTAAACATTGGCAGGGAAGGTTTTGGATGGCAACATTGCCGCAATCTATCCGACGGTCAGTATAACGAGAAGCCTGTTTAACAAAGGAAAAATAATACCTCGTCATTGTCCAACGACATTAAGGATGGACAGGAGTCAGAGTCGTCACTCGAGTCTGCGACAAACGAAGTATGAGTTAGAACTATTGAAGCAGCTTTCTGGGAAAGTCTAACCTGAGTCCGAGCTTGAACCCTCAAAATCGTTGTCATCCTCGTCCGAGGAGAAGACCACGGTGTTGGGTTGGCGAACTGCCTTGCGGACTGGTGCACGGACTTTGGTAGGAATGGAGTTTCCATCTTTGTCTTGCTTCTCGGCAGCAAGAGACTGGGTCAGCTTGTCAGTTTGTCTCTGGCGGGTGCTGCGGCGGGGTTCTGGAGAAACAATGAGCAAGTGTTTGTGGAACAATAACAAGTACAGGCCTTTGGACGACAACAGTGGAGTGTCGTCTGATTCAGAATGATAGAAAACAATGTCTTCAGTAGGAAGAGGGTTGCCCCTGGCGTCGAGGGCACACTGGTTGCTCATGTGGAAGCACTTGAGTGGGGAAGTGCCTCTTAGTAGCAGCGAATTTATACAATTCCGACTGCTGAGAGAACAAAAAAGGAAAGGGCTCATGTGGCTGAAAATAAGCACGGTGTCAGCATGGGCGCGACCAATAAAAATTGTTACAATGCTATCCCGACATTGAAATACCTGAGGCGAGCACTTGGGGGTCAAGGAACGGGGATAACCGCCACAGCCAGCGTTGGGCGCGACCAATAAGCACTGTTAAACCTAGCCGACACGGAATAGTCCGAGCCGCTCCCAAGTGGCCTCGGGTCGCAGGCAGCGCAGAGGTGGGAATCAGCATTTCGGGGCCAAGCGGGGCGCTTGCAGGTAAAATAAATAAATAAAAACAATGGGGTTATTGGTCGAGCAGGCGTTGGGCGCGGGCAATAACTGCCAACTCAATGGCTGGCATCTCCAATCAGGGGTGAGAGTGCTCAAGGTCGGGCCATTCAATTGAAAATCAAATTAGCAATTTCGGGAGGTGATCAAAGAATTAATTCTGTGTACCGCAATTTCACAAGACAGGTCGAGGATGCCAGTGGCCGGAGTTAGCAAGCCAGTATAGAATTTTATAAAATTTGATACAAGAATTGAGGCAAAATTCGGCAGATAGTCGGGAACAATGATATGATACGAAGAGTCCAGACACGGAAGAGCTGGTTTGGTCCAGATCGGCATGTAGCAAATTAGCGAAACATTAGACTGAGGCGAAGGGAAGGATGGAGAAGGACACAGTGAGTGAAGTGCAGGCGTGGGGGTCCAAAGCAAAGCTATCAACTGATTGACGTCATCATTGCGGGGCTTGAATGTTTGAATTGTTCGCGACTTGCCGGGCACTTCAGGAACGCTTCGCTTGATTTTCACCCCCATTTCTCAGTACTTTTGAATAGCCGTATGTACGGTTTTGACGCCATATACGGCCGTATTTTTGACGGGTATTACGGTATACGGGACGGCATATGCCGTACCGTCCAATGAGAGGCTGAAAGGCGCGACGGGACGGTACGGCGACCGTTTTACGGTTGCCGTACAACCGTCTATTACGGTGACGGCCAGCAGCCCTATGCACCGCCGCGCTTGTCCAGACACAACTAAATTAGAAAATCATCAGAAAATTATTATCCACCCAGGGCAGGCACATACTGAGCAAACATGGTCATCTATCCAACCAGCATTCTCTCTCAGAGCTGTGACCACCAACTTGGAGAGCGCCATGGTGTGCTGCTCCCCATCCTCAAGCTCTGGCTCCCTTGCAAAGTAGTTCACCACAGCCTGGACATTCAACCTGTAGGTCAGGCCACCAGATGCAAAATGAAAATGAAAAACTAGTACTCACAGCACGTCCGTCGTTCATTGTGCAACTTTGCTTTATATGACGGGAGCACCAGCGGGTATTGTTTGGTGTATTTCAGTTTGTCCCTGGTCTCCACCGAGGACTCGAGATCAATTGTATGCACTAGCACTACATCATCTGTTTCATCTGCCTGGAGGGAAAAGGTCGGTCAGGCCCACTTGTTGATATGAGCTGACTTACCATCACTGTCGAAAACAACAAGCTAGATCGGCACCTAAGCGGATCACCACCAGGCCGGGCAATTTTTGACGGCAGCCCCACGAAATTATATATTGGTATTGACTTGGTTCAAGTTCAACTTGTTCAAGCTCTGGATATCGCAACACTGGAATAAAAGGATTGAAATCCAGAGTGAATGGAATATATAACACCTACCACAAGGTATAGCTGAAACATTCAAGACCAAAATACCAAAAGGAATAACAAACCTGTATAACTTCCAACCTTCAACAGATAAATTAGAGAGTAATATACTTCGGAATACTGAGAGTTTTAACTGTGTGTGTGTGATAAAGAGATTAACCCGAAAGCCTGAAGTGGCTGTGCCAGGTGGGCTTACTGACCCATTACTAAGCAAAGCTGTGCCGGGTGGGCTCACTGACCCATTACTAAGTGTGTGACGCGGCCATTTTGTCGCATATCTCTCAACAATTTCTGGGTGTAAATCACCCGGTAATTCTACCCTAGGTCAATCCATAGGCTTCATATAGCCTGGTACTCAATCCTTTCTTGCACATTCTCTCAAGCACTACTTGCCGACAATCCTGTGCCTATGGCCAAAAATCTCTTCGCAATTCCTGGCCCTGGCTGCATTTGCAGACCTGTGCAATGGCCTCTGAAAATCCACAAAAACAATCTTCGGCCAAGGACTTGGCAGATATCCTCTTCACAAATGTATGGTCAATTGTATCTAATGCCGCTCTCTTTTACTAACATTGCTTGTGTAGAATCCGGACTTAGACCCAAACCATTGGCTTTTGTTCACAAATGCTGTGGAGCTCCACAGTAAAGTGGCTCTCAGCAGACTGAGCAATGTCGATAAAGGGACTGCTGAATGTGAACTCAGACTCCGGCCCAAAGACCCTTCTAGTCTTGCAGTCCACAATAATTCGACATATATGGCTATAAGAGACAGCATTCTCTCCCTTCTCACTAGATACACTTCTTCATGCGAGTGACCCAAAGTCTCCTGCACAACTGCTTGTGGCGCATCCACACCGACCTAATCATTTGCTTAAGAGCCACCTCATATGTGCTCGTTCTTGGCCTGTCCGATGAGTCTCACTTTCTGGTCTCCAGTACTTTGTCAAGGAAAGGGCCTGGTACAAGGTTCTCAAGGATGCCAAGGCAGTCTACAATAAGGTTTTGACAATTGCCAAAACACCAGACACCAAGCTGGATGACAAACCGGCTGAAGTCGCCTTAGCTCTCGGCAGACTCCAGTTGCTAAATGATACCCGTAAAGTTGGGAGTGGAGCAGTCCATAATATCACCCAATTAGTGTTTACGCTGCAGGCAATGTTACAGGTATTGTTTGTTTCTTTTGGCTCGAATTTTTTGGTGCTGACCACCAGTTATAGCACTGGTTGAACATTTCAAGTTTTTCACTGAAAAATTGGTGAAAAATGTCCATTATTTTTCACACTTTCTTTCACTTATGTTTTCAGTGCAAAAGGCGTGAAAAATAATGGACATTTTTCATCAATTTTTTCACTGAAATACTTGAAATGTTCAACCAGTGTAGGGTCACTGTATTATTACTGAGGAGGTTGTTTATGCTGTTGGCCTAAGGTATGTGTAGCTTGATTTGATTTGGTGTGCGTTGACAAACTAGGAAACTCTAGTAATGTGCAACGTCAAGATCCAAACATCACACTCGAACAAGTAAAGGGCATTATTAAAAATCCAAACCCGCAAGCAATTGCAGCAACTGTCGCCGTTGCATTGGCTTATTTGCCACTTTATCTACTCCTTGATAGGCTATTCTCCAATCGCGGTTACAACTCCAGACTTTTCACCTTTCAGGTCAGTGATTGGTTTCAAAGGTTGGTTAAATATCTCACTTTGAGCTTAGCTATGGATAGCAAGAGGAAACGCCTACGGCGTCGACCTGGACCATCCATTAGGACGGCTAGAGCGCATTCTATGGCTGTTGATCCTTTGTGTCCTAGCGCACAAACTGCATCCAGAGGACGTACAACACCGCTTCTTTGAGCATCCTGATGTCCAAAACTATACTCAACCTAGGACATATTGCATCATTACGAGAATGCTCTTGGTTAGCCTCTGCCCACCTATCCTCCAATACTGATTTTAACTGACATGCACTATAAGCATTTGCAAGCAATGCGATGACAGATGCGGAAGTGCTGAGAATGGACGAGGATGAGGACGACAATAACCATCCCACAGTCGCTACTCCACCTCCAATGTCTTCCGAGTGGGGTGAACCTCCGATGAAAAGGCAGAGGACTGAGACTGGAGGGAGCAGTTCATCTCTAGCACTGCCAGTATCAACGACACCCACTGTGACTGGCTCCAAGACACCCAAAACCAAGACCGCTGTCGAGCAATCTACCCGTGTTCTACGATCTCCACCTGCGCTCCGCGTTCCTGAATCAACAATTCCGGCAACCAAGCCAAAATCACAGTCAAAGCCAAAGCCCAAGGCGAAAGTCAAGGCGAGATCTTCTGTTCAACAATCAACAGCTGTAGGATGGATGGCGGTTTCCAGCACTTGGGAGCTTCCAGTCAAGCCTGAAACAGTTGCATTTGCTGATGCTCCCTGCATCAATCAGACTGAACTACATGATCTGGCAGATGAAGAAGATATCCTTGAGATTCCGTATTGGGTTTTTAACCCACCCAGTCCCGACAACCCAGGGGCTGAGCTTCGCCCCGAGGAAAGGCTGTTTCGTTACTGGCCGTTCAAGCAGACTGTGTGTCACTATTTCCTCTGTTCTGATTTTCCCTTTCTAATTCATAGCAGTGCAAGGAGATTGAGCAGTTGCGAAAAATCCTCAAATCACAGCCGAAAACTGCGGGAGGGGTAGCATATCCAGACAAGGCAGAAATACCTCAACACATCCATCCAATATCTCAGAGGTACCACTCGTCATCAAAAATCAGAGATGAGCATGGAAATCCCCTCCTCTCCGACTTTGTCCCCAACTCCATGTTGTCTTCAGTTTATCCGATGTCTCGATATGCATGGCAGGAGTTAACAGGTAACAAAAACAAGAGCTTCTGCGTGACAGATGTACTCTTGTGGTCAGCGACCAACTTATGAGTACAACAACCGGGAAATTGCCTTTGATGCGAATGGTTTCGTAGACTTCACACATGTTGATCGTCCTGCAATTGTCCAAGGTACACCATCCTTCTTCCTTCTTCTTGCTGACACAGCTCATAACACCAACAGATCTCGGCGCCCAGATCGACGGCGAACCTATAGTGCTAAAGGCTGGGCGACCAAGCGACTTGCTGTATTGCAGCAGAGAGAGGATTGCTCGGGAGAAAGCTGCTGAGAAGTCTGGAGTACCACCAGCTCAAGGCCAGGCTTTTAATCTGCTTTCCAACCGCACGCCAGAGAAAACAACTGCGACTCCATTCGGGTCGGAGGATGACTCAAACATTGCATGTAGCCAGATTGCATCACACGAAGTTGCCTCCAACTGGCTTCAGGGCCTTGGACAGGTCCCCAAGTTATGTTTCCCTGGGATGAGTTCAAGTGGTCCATATTCGCCAACAAGGGCGCATTGTCATGATTACACTTTGATGTGCTCTTCACTGTTGTAATGCTACCCTGCAGCGAGACGTTGTGGTGGGTAGGGCGGCTGAAGAAAGGTGTCGATCCACTTGGGGGACTTGAGGTCTAGGCATGTGTTCCTGGCTTCAATGGTTGGGAGTCCATGACAGAGCTTTACGACTTTGAGCTCCTCCATCTTAACTGGTACATGACACTGTAAGTTTGGCCCTTCCTACCGAGTACCAAGCTGGATATTCCACAGGTATAAAGTGCCACCTTGCTCTTAGCATGACAGATTGCATTGGCTCTGGTGAGCACGGTGCTCCAATGAGCAACGCAAAGGACCTCGTTTTGATGTCACTTCACAACACCAATGCAGACCACGAGCTAGCATGGAGGATCTTGATTTGCTTGTTCGAATTCATTGCCCTCGCACTAACAGACCTAGACAATTGTGACAACGATGGAGAGGGTGACAGGCAACCAATACCAGAGCGGATGCTACTGTTAGAATCAGGCAAGCACAGTGGTCTGAGTCAACAGTGAGAAACTCGAATTGAAGAGAGATACAAGACAACTAACCTGAGTCAACAGTGAGAAACTGGGGACTCAGGCTCTACACTAGGCTACTTATATACACAATGGCATGCACAGCCTCGAGGCTGTGCCTGTCACAACGCGCAGCCATGCACAGCAGTGCACAGCAGTAAGGCTGTGCACATGGATACTACAATGGAAACACCAGATCCATTAGGATACCAAGTGTTTCACATGTCTAAACTAAGTGTCCATGAAACAGAACAAGAGAATGAGAATGCTGGAAGTCCCACACTTCAACACTCCCCCTGAATGAGAGCAGTCTCATTGTCTCCCCCCTAATCCCATCATGTCTCACAGTCGTTCCACCGCTGGCTTGGGCAGTGCTTTGGTCATGATATCTGCAAGTTGATCATCAGTTGGAACATACTTTACATCAATGACACCAGCTTCAACCTGTCCACGAAGCCAGTAGTGTGCAAGGTCAAGATGACGCATGTGGCCATGGTGCTCTGGATTCCGAGCAACAACAATGGCATGTTGAAGTGTGGGACTTCCAGCATTCTCATTCTCTTGTTCTGTTTCATGGACACTTAGTTTAGACATGTGAAACACTTGGTATCCTAATGGATCTGGTGGTTTCCATTGTAGTATCCATGTGCACAGCCTTACTGCTGCTGTGCATTGCTGCGCATTGTGACAGACACAGCCTCGAGGCTGTGCATGTCATTGTGTATATAAGTAGCCTAGTGTAGAGCCTACTCTGTGACAGTTCTCTGCCCTTTCAGTGTTGTGTGGCCTTTTGTAGATAGGAACACCAACTGTTGGGACAGCCCCTCTTTGCCAGGTAGTCTTCAGTTCACCAGACAACAAACGGTAGTTAATCCGTTGAATCTGGGATTAGGGCCTGTATGCCTCACAACTGGGTGTTCATTAGAATCAGCTAGTTACCTTACCTACCTTTTCTTTGCCACACACACTCCTGAGGGCACCACCAGCCTCTGGTGGTTCTAGCATTCATTTCTGGGCATTCCTTCATTTCCCCATCATGTCTTCCATTGCACTCGTCATGCCTGTCTTGGACAAAGAGTCCACCTTCTCTGACTGGAGGAGCGATGCAAAAGCTTATCTTAAAGCCAAAGAGTGCTTCTTCTATTGCACCACTACCTTTGGTGGTCAAGGGCACACTGAGCTTGAACAAGACCAGTGTGCTGGCATCTTGTGGTCCATGTTGTCCAAGACTGTCAAGCGACCTGTAAAGCAGCATGAGGACGACCCAAAAGCACTATGGGAGGCCTTGGAGTCAATCTTTGCTCCAAGGAAGGCTGGAGCTCGCTTCAATGCCTACAGGACACTCACCTCCATTAAACTCAAGGAGGATGAGTCGCTTCTGTCTCTTATTGGTCGTGTCTCTACTGCAATGGACTCCTTTAGGGATTCCAGACCCAAAGGCTAAAGTTTAGCATAGATCAAGCTGATGCAGAGCTCCAAGCAGTGGTCCTACTTATGGCCCTTCCTGATGAGAGTGGTTACAACTCTCTCAAGGCACCTTTCCAGATGTCTACTGGCACTCTTAGTCTCAGTGAAGTCGAGACTGCCTATGCAAACTATCAGGTGTTCAAGACTGCTGGGAGTGTTCCCACACCCTCTGCTGCACCGGCAGTTGCACCTCCAGTCACATGTATTGGATGCCTTCAAACTGGCCATGTCCTCCTTAAATGCAAAGAGTTCCACAATCTCATCAGGAACCTTGCAAATAACAAGGGGAAAGCCAAAAGCAATGGTGCAGATGCAAAGTCCCAAGTGGCCTCAAATGCAAGTCTTCTCTCCCACTTTGCATTCTCTGTTGTTGACTTTCGACTACAGGGTTGCCATCGAAGTTGCCAACGGAGTTGTAGTCTATTCAGAACTAGTGGGGGAGATAGAGTTGAAGCCACTGATACACGGACGCAGTGCTCGGCCTGTTATTCTTACCAATGTCTTGTTTGTTCCTCAATTGTCTCATAATCTGATATCTATTACCTACCTTACCAAACATCATGTCTATTGTGCCACGTTTGAAGGAGATCTTGTTTGATTAACTAGAAACAATGAGCTCTATTTTGAGGCAGATATCAATGAGAGGAACCAGGCATTTGTGAGAGAGGTCGAGATCCCCTCTCCTGGTTCAGCTCTGTGCACTTCTGGGACCTCGCCTATGGATTTAGACTTGTTGCATTGTCGACTTGGCCATCATTCTTATGCTGATACCAAGAGCATCCTTAGCAAGAATCTGGTCACTGGTGCGAAGTTGACTTCAACCCAAAAACCAGATCCTATTTGTGAACCCTACCTTGCAGGAAAGCTGAATGCGGGTCTTTTTCCATCCACTGGTCATCGTTGAACATCCTCTTGATCTCATTCATTCTGATCTGAAGGAATACAAGGTGCACACCCGTGAGGGGTGGAAGCATCGTATCACCTTCATTGATGATCACACTAGCTTCAAAGTGTGTTACCACATGGCACGCAAGAGTCACGCGTTCCATGCCTTCAAGTTGTTCAAAGCTTATGCTGAGAACCACTTTGGGTGAAAGATCTGTTAGAATCAGGCAAGCACAGTGGTCTGAGTCAACAGTGAGAAACTCGAATTGAAGAGAGATACAAGACAACTAACCTGAGTCAACAGTGAGAAACTGGGGACTCAGGCTCTACACTAGGCTACTTATATACACAATGACATGCACAGCCTCGAGGCTGTGTCTGTCACAACGCGCAGCCATGCACAGCAGTGCACAGCAGTAAGGCTGTGCACATGGATACTACAATGGAAACACCAGATCCATTAGGATACCAAGTGTTTCACATGTCTAAACTAAGTGTCCATGAAACAGAACAAGAGAATGAGAATGCTGGAAGTCCCACACTTCAACAAGATCAAAGGATTTCAGGATGATAAGGGTGGCAAGTACATGTCCAATGAGTTCAGGAACTTCCTTGTTTCAGAGGGCATTGTGCATCGCCATTCAACCAGGAATTGACCGCAACAGAATGGGACAGCAGAACGTGTTAATCGCACTATAGATGAGCACGCTTCATAACGTCATAGTCTTGGCCACGCATCAGTCCGCCAAGCAGAGTACACCTCCCGGTTCATGTCGCGATGAACAGTTTTAATGAGGTTGGTGTGTGGTTCACCAGCCTTCCAGATATTGAGCAGAATAAAGCTCCTCTCCCAGCAGATTCCAGCGAACGCAAACTGAGAGCTCTCCTTGTCCCGAACCCAATCTGAAAGAAGTAAGTGAGTACTCAAACCAGACACATAAAGCAGCGGAATGCATACCCAAAGCCGGCTTGCCGCCATGTTCTATGATCTGTGCGATGGTTTCATCCCAGCAAGGATGTCTGATACATGCAAGACTACGCATCATGGTCTTGATGCCTGGAGGAACGGCACATGCCTCGATATTGCGATAGTTGTGGACCTTGCAGAGGCAGAACACGTGACAGAGGTGGTCATAGGGCCCAAGGCTGCGCAAAGTGCGACCAGGCTCATGGAGGTCCATCTTATCAGGAGGGAGAGTAGCTGCGATACTAACACGATGGAGACTGAGACCTTTGGCCTGGCCACAATGTCGGTCGCCTCCCCAGTGGAGAACCATATCCGTGTAGTTGTTGCTCAAACTTGCGTGGAGGTGACACCAGTGAAGCTTGGAACGAGTCTCAATCTGAACCAGGTGCTCTATCTCTTGGAAAATGCGCTGATGTGGGGCAGCAGTCTGACAATTCAGGTATACCCAGCAGAATATGACGCCTTAAACACGGTGAATACAAAGGAAAGTCTAAGCGGAACAGGGAACATACTGGTATTTGCGTCCCTGTCCATGGAAGCAATCTCGAACTCATGAAAGCCTACAATTCGTTTGAAGCCAATGTCGCTCTGAAGATAGCCGAGGCGGTGGCTAGCATCAGGAGCCATGCAGATAATGATACGTGTGGTTATCTCCCCAATCACTGGAGGGTCGTCCTCCTCGTGGACGGGAAGGGTATTGTCGTCAAGCTCAAGCATGACGCGGATGTAATGCTCCTCTTTAGGCAGATGCTCATCCTGGAGGCGTTTGAGATGGGCAACACCTGGGATCAATGGTATGAGTTCCTTTGTTTCGGACATTGCAAATGAGGAACCGACCTTTCCAATCAGTGCCGTGCAGGAAATAATCCTTCTTGACCTGGGAGATGTAGGCGCTCAGATGATTACGATTAGCCAGCGAAGGATGGAGGTGGCAGAGCGTGGGATTCTGGATGTCGGGGAAACGCGAGTACAAAAATGCTTTGACTGCAGGGTGGCGTAGGAAGCGGCGAGCAGTCATGTCTGGATGTAAATTGACAAGGAGGGAGAGTATTTGGGACTCGATGCCATGAGGAGTCTTCTCCGGAAGGGGGACTGGATGTGTATAGATGCCACGGGAGGTAACAAGAGCATACGGGCAGTTGACACATTCTTCCTCAACTGGATACCAGATCTGAAATTTGATGTGACATTCCAGGTGACACAATTCCTTCCTGACTAGCTGGTCATCCTCACGGTGGTCCAGAGCTAAAACAAAAGGTGTAAGGAAAGGAGGAGATGTAGAGGGGAGATACGCATGACAGAATACCCGCTGGGTAGAATGATTTGTCAGTGTTCCGCAGACAGCTAGAGGACCATGTTTGTGTCTCTCAGCTGCCATCTTGATCTGAAAAATTTCCTCCGTGTCATCAGTGAACAATGTATTCGAGGTCATACTCTCTATCGGTGACAGTGAAGTCGGCCCAATGGTTATGACTCTGACGGGAGTAATGCTCGCAGCTGCAAGAGAGAATTATATCAGTTGCAGCCACATTGAAGTGAACAGTATGAAAGAGCGATCATCGCGCTTTCTGCCCCTCGCCCCCAACCCGGCCAATATCTCCTCGCCCTCTTCCACACCTTCTACCGCCGCCTACTCCGCGCCCGACCTATGCTCAAGGTCCGCATCCACTGGGTGCCTGCACACGTCGGGATCGCAGGGAATGAAGCCGTCGACGCACGCGCAAAGGAGGCGGCCCAGGGCGCCTCCTCTGCCCTCGCCTCACATCCCCTTCGAGTCCCCGCTCCCTTTGAGCCGGGCTGCGGTGGCAGATGCGGGAAACAAGGAGTTCACGGTGCGATGGCAAGCGGAATGGTCCAGATCCCCCCGCTTCCTTCGCGTCTCTCTGTTCAACAGCGCGCTACCCAGAGCCGGAGTGGCGCGAGCGTACAGCGACCTGAGCTGCCCCCAGTGCAGCGTATTCACCCAGCTGCGCACGGCGCACTTCGCCCTCAACTCATACCTCTACTGCTTTCACCTAGCTCCCTTGCCGGACTGCGACCTCTGCCTAGTCCCCGAGACGGTACCGCACTACCTCCTCTCCTGCCCCCGCTACCGCCGCAAGCGCCTCGACATGATTATAAGTCTAGGCACCACGCGCCTTTCCCTCTGCCGCCTGCTCGCCGTGAAGTCTGACCCCAAGCCGGTACTACGCTTCGTGTGCGACACCGGCCGCTTCCCTCGTTACGCACTCTGACCCCCACGTCCTCCCCCCTGTTCCTTTCCCTCCGCACTTTATCATTTATCATTTTACTTACAATTCTCGTACTTGACAAGATCAGCTTAGATATCTTGCATCGCCAAAACTCATACCTCCACTCAGCACACCTCCCCAGAACAGCCCGCTAATATACCCGCACCTCCTAGTCTACCATCCGTGCACCGCTAGTACCAATCCCTGTAATACGTATAGTGCCACATGGGCCCCAAGGGGCCCACGCGCACTCTAATGGAAATTGAAATGAAATGAAGTGAACAGTATATACCTTAGGTATGCCTTGAATTTTTATTCATCTTTGCTGTTCGCTTCGTGGAATAAAATATGCCCATCACAAGAATCTGAGGGTGGCTGATAGCCACGTTGGTAACGCTGAGCATCTGATTTTTGTTGAGCAAAGAGTTCCTGCTCTTTCTCGGATTGGTGAGTTGCTTGGGACGTCTGCAACCAAGACTGCGGATGGTGTTGATGTAGGCTGCAGTCTTGGTAAAAACATGGTATGTTGGAGAAGAAAACACAAGACGCTGGTTACGGTCCTCGGCAAGACAGTTCTGAACATCGGCCAGAGTAGCTGATGTGTGGTTATACTGAGAGGTAAGTTTGCTGATGTCTGCAAATGGGCAGGCTTTCATGTCAAGGCAGGTAACATGGCGCCGTCTGCAAGCAACCTGCCTGCTGTCCCTTCCTCCCAGGACCAAGATGTCCCAAGATGTTGAGTCAAAGACAAAAGACGTACCTCACAGGACAAAGACGTGCAAAGACGAGTCTCAAAGACGTAAGATCCCAAAGACGAATCTGCACTTTTACTGATGCTGTGCCTGTCACAACGTGCAGCCATGCACAGCAGTAAGGCTGTGCACATGGATACTACAATCAGGTATCATAGAAACCACCAGATCTATTAGGATACCAAGTGTTTCACATGTCTAAACTAAGTGTCCATGAAACAGAACAAGAGAATGAGAATGCTGGAAGTCCCACACTTCAACAAAATGCTATCTCATGAGAGTGATGATCAGCGTACTTCTTAAGCAGCAAAAGAGTCGAGACAACTGGTATGCTTAAAATAACGGGGGACGGGTTATCGCGTAAACGGGAGTAAGATGGGCAGCACGGAGAATAGAGTCCAGATGGATGACAGACATCTCGCGTCGCCGTCGCATCCAAATCTGGCTCCACCATCCACATGCCGACGTCCGGACATGGCTCGTCCCCGATAGCGGAGAACCACGTTACGAGCGCGCAGGGATACACACACCAGACACCTTCAGTGACATGAAGGCCAGGACATGCACTGCATGCAGGCCACGGAAGCCCAGCTTCTCGGTGTCTTGCTCGACAAAGACACAATCGTACCGAGCGCCCGCCATGCCAGGAGCGGACCGCCGAATACGTTCTGGTACATCCCAGCGATGCCAGACTGGTCGCTGGGTGCGTGAAAGGTCGCGATAGCGAGGGGCAGACAAAGACGTTGCCCCTGTAGGAGGGTAGTCTTCTAGCGGCACTCATTGAGAGGAATGTTGTTGTCTGGATTTTGTTGACTGTAAAGGAAACAGCTGATCATGTGGGGAGGGTAGGGATTCGGAGAAAATCAGCCAGGGGATGGAGGGACAGGGGTATCTTCAACTGAGCAAAAGCAAAGAAATAAGTACAATGAAAGACTCGAGATAGTGGTACACACCGGGTAATTGTGCCAGCACCACCTCCCGATAAATCCGACAATCACTGGCTCCACCATCGTCATTGTCGGCATCATCCCGAGGTGCTCCATTGTTGGTGGGGAAAGAACAGAAGGGACGGTGCCAGGTATCATCCCCCGCTAGAAAGTTGACACGACTTGCAGCAAGTTTGTCGAGAGGCTCATTGATGGTCAGCATCTGACCAAGAGCCTGGAACTTGCTTGAGCGTCGCCACGGCTGCTTGACCGCCTTAATGTGCTTCGACTCCGTGATAGAGGAGCACAGGCCGTTTGGAGCACCGAATTGCTGAATGAGATGGCAGTAGTGGACGAGTGAGTGTTGTGGGGGAGGAAAATCTGTTGGGACAAACCCCTTCTTGCTCAAATATTGTATGTTCACGGTGGTATTGAGCGAGCGCAGTGTCTACCTGAACAAGGGTGACATCATTCAAGAGATTGCAGCGGACCAGGTAGCAAAACTCCAGGAAGGCGCTGAAGGCGCGAAGCATTTGGGCGGCACGTAACCCTCGATAGCTGGGAGGTAGACCTAATAGACCATGAGCATATCGTCTTTGAAATCAAAAGTATTTAATCACCTTCATGAGCGCCTTTGAGTCATCACCGGTCCATTGCTTGAAGCCTCGTCCTTGCAGGAAATGACGAAGGCCACCAAATGGAGGAACTGCAGCTATTCTATCCGCAAGTTAGCTTGAATCTCAGAGAGATAATTATACTCACATACCGGCGGTCAATATCGGCCATGATGCGGGCGGCACCCTTCTTCCCATGCACAATTTCCAGATATTCCCCTACCAAGGTTACCAAGTGATCTTTAAAGGTGCTCTTGATAACCTGGTGGAGCAGGTCGGGGACAACAATTCGTGAATGTCGGCGTGTGGAAAACCATGGGTAAAAGGCTTCAAATAGGTCAGTCAGAAATTAAACGAGTCGCAGTGGTGGAATAACGCCGTAGTCATCCCATATCGTTTTATGGTCAAACACATTGAAGAGTGCGTCTGTGTGAGCATGGGAGCGGTGGCCACCCTGGCCATCGAGATCCTTATTCGATGCAGTACACCTGTACATGTTGATTGAAAGCAGTAGTAGATTTGATTTAAAGTGTACCTGGCACACCATCCCTGCACCACACATGCAAGAAGTACTTGCTCCAGATAGTCGGTGATATAAGGACCGAGTCCGTAGATAGCACGTCAGTAGTGGCCATCCGCGAACTTGATGACATCAGGCGTGGTCATCCCGGGCTGCAGCAACTGCAAAATTTGGCGCAAGGATGCGTGGAATAAATTTCGCCGGAAGGTATGAAATTCTGCCATGTCTTGATTTTCGCGGTCAGCTTGAAATCAGATCAGTCAAGTCTTCAAAGTGTGAATCGTGACTCACTTTTGGGAATAGCAAGAAAGCCGATGAGTGTCACAGCATTGCAATGAGCCTGCTGGACATTATTATGAACGAGGCCGTTCAACATGTACAGGGGATAGTATTTGTTTTGTCCAGTTGCAACAATGGTAGTTTTGTCGCTCCCAAGAATGACGGGGACAAAAGTAGAACCGTGTGTAGCTGGATCTTGAACAATAATATCCTTGTGCGCACTCGATCAGTTCTCAATCTGAATGAAATAAGGATAGAACTCACCGCCTGCTCCCATGCCCAGTTCTCCGACATGAAGTCCATGTATTCACGCGAGTCTCGGTTCTCACCGCTGAAAACCTGCTTGGGAGCGAAGTCCATCTTGAACTTGAAGTCCGGATTAGCAACCTGGAGCTTCAAGATGGTGCGGCAAGGTCGAAATCCACCTGCTCCACGTATAGTGCCCAGTTGTCGGGAGGAGCATGCTGCGGCAATGGAGGTTGTGCACCAGGTGGAAGAAAATTGCCACGCTCATTGCACGGACACCCTAGACAAGTGTAAATTAGATAAAGATACTTTCCAGTAAAGATTTCGTAGCATTTAAAACAGGGTGATGCTTAATGCGCAGAGGCGGTGGAGCCGGGGACGGGCTATGCCACTCCTCAACATCACCGCCAGCCTGGTAATTTTGAGGGGAGACGCTACGGGCACTGCTGCTTCCGGAACTCGACACCGGTGACCGCGCACGCTGAGCGAATGGCCGGTGTTTCACTCGCAAGTGCTGGGTGAGGCCAGACTGATTTTTACATCTTTTTGGGCAGTGGGGGCATCGAGTATCGCATTTGTTGAAGGCGGGGCGGCGTTCCATGGAAAGGGATTGGCGGTAAAAGAGGGCAGGCAGTGCGTTCATTGCCTGAATTCCGTGTATCAGCCTATGATGAAAAAAGAAAATCACAAGGGCGAAATCCATGTCTAGAATGAATTTCAAGAGTGGAGGGTGCACTCCTCTAATGCTGTCATGCTGTAACGGCAGTTTCTCGAGCCCAGAAGCTGTCAGGATTTACAGGCCCGATGTTTGGCTGCAGTTGGCAACATTGTTAGAATCAGGCAAGCACAGTGGTCTGAGTCAACAGTGAGAAACTCCAATTAAAGAGAGATACAAGACAACTAACCTGAGTCAACAGTGAGAAACTGGGGACTCAGGCTCTACACTAGGCTACTTATATACGCACAATGACATGCACAGCCTCGAGGCTGTGCCTGCCACAATGCACAGCCTCGAGGCTGTGCCTGCCACAATGCACAGCAGTGCACAGCAGTAAGGCTGTGCACATGGATACTACAATCAGGTATCATAGAAACCACCAGATCCATTGAAACAGAACAAGACAATGAGAATGCTGGAAGTCCCACACTTCAACAAACATCACCTAGGCCTTTTGACAGCCGAACTCCTGGCTCCTTGTACCCAGTTGACGTTTAGGCCCAAAGTCACACTAGTCACATCGCTGCTTCTTGTTTTCTAATATCCAATGCCGCTGTTTCATTTATTTCATTCCAAGCAACTGAGTAAATGTTTCCACTTTTTCTTGATGTCTTTAGCAAGGCCACCAACATAATTCCTTCGCACTTTACTTCCTTTTTTTTTTCCTGGCCGCACTTGAATGTCAAATGAATTCAGTCCGCCCTTTGTATAAATTCCAAATCTCTTGTGCTCGGTTTCCCTCGTTCTTTCGATTATGCCTCCTTCCCAGTCAACTCTTTGTCAGGGCAGACACCCTCTCCCATTGCTCCGTCACTCCGTCCCTTCCCCCCTACACCACTTTGATCCTCTCTCTCATGAATGGCAACTGGACCTCGCATACAAGACCCTCCAACATTACAATCTAGTAGGCCTTCCTGTTACTTGGTCGGAACAGGAAAACGATTGGACTGAGTGGCTGCGGTATGTTTCTACATTTCGGTGACTTATTTCCTGAGCACTGATTGTTGCTTGTAGACCTTTGCAAGTTAACCCCAAGACCGGCAATGGGCGCACCATGAGTGCGTGTAGCTTTGCTAACCTGGCCGAGCTCCAGCCCCCTGTCTGCCCACACCATTTTGCGAATCGGTCCAATGTTATGACCCTATATCTCAACAAGACATACGATGGGCACCAACGAGACTTCTTCCAATGTGTGACCCACAAATGTTGTTTCATTGGTCAGTGTTCTTGCTTCATTTTAACGCTGTCTCTGATCAATATTCTTAGTTGTTATCCCACCGGTAAACCCGTCAGTGTATTTGACTAGCCCGGCGCAAATTGCTGGCTTCAATGCCAACGGTAAGTCCTTTGGTCGTGCTTCCTTCCTCTATAACACTGGAATGATAGGAGATCAGTCTGAAGAAGAAGAGGAACTCAAACTCAAGGTCTCTCCTCACTAACAATGCGTGCCTTCTGGATCTGGCTCGAGCTCGGCATCCGCAACACCCTCAATGGGTTCATCAACAGTCTCCAGCCAACAATCTGCTCCTTCTGGTTCTGTGATGTCCTTAATGCCGACCTCCCACTCAATCCACCCCCGTATGCACCACCCTGATGATGTCCGCCCTCCAGTTGTACCAGGCTGTATATGTCCAGGTTGCGAACGAGCGCAAGCAGAACGGTATGGGTATCTATCCCTTTCCTATCATGAGCCTAACTCTACATTTTCAGACTCTGATTTGATTCAATCCTTGTATCAGGCAAGGAGGACAGGTTTATATAAAAGTAAGCATACTTCTTTCAAGATCCAGGACAGGAGCAAAGCTCATGAGATTTTAGACCACCCAGAGCAACACCCAGCAGCTTCTCTCAATGTTGCACACTGACTACTCGAAGTCTACGACTCAAGGATCTACCCTAACTGCCTAGCATGCACATTCAGCTCGCAAACATACTTTGATACTGCTGTGGGTATTATCATTCAGGAGTTAAACTCCCCGCTCGGAGTTCCACCTGGTGACTTCGCGATCCTGCTGTGCGACATGGTCTTTTGCGCAGGCTGCTGGTGCACATTTTCTGTGGATGCGTACAACCAGCATGTGCAAGGAGGCATTTGTTCTTCTCATCCGACAGGTGGTCAAGGTACATGTCTGTTTTTCTTTGGCCAAACTCGGAGCTCACTTTTCTTTTCTCAGTTTGTCACCGTGAATTGCACGATCAAGAGGTGCCTCGACCGAAAGGCCGGTATGAGCCATCACTTTGTGATTGCTCTGGAACGGCACATACAAAGCGGAAACGGCATCGCCAAATAGGGACAGAGCACATTTCCGATCCGACGCCTTACACATTGGCACACACGCAGACTCCGAACGCAGCAGGAAAAGCGAGCGCCACAACGTGAATCGACTAAGGACAGCACCAGCGAGCGGATTCCGTCGTGCTGACTTGGTATCGCTAAAACCTTGCGCACAAGAAAGTAACGGAACTCACATTGCCGACTGCACACGTACCACAGCAAAATAGCCAACTTAAACGCATGCCAGGAGATGAAGCGGAGGTAAACGTTGATTGGCAGAAGTTGAGAGCGGAGCGCGCATCTTCTACGTGCCAACTCTGCGTGCCCTTCCGCGCTTTTGTTTTCCCGCCGCTCGTGCACTCTGCGCGCCGCCTTTCGTTTTCCGACTTTGAAGCACAACCTAGTAACACTTTAAGACACTTTGCGCGCCGACAGAGACTCTGTGCCGACTCGCGCTTCCCCTCTGCCTCGCGCTCCCCCTCCGCCTCGGCAAAGCCGAGCCAGGCACTGAACAAAATACAATTGAGTAGGATATGGTTATGGAGCTCGTGGAATGGCCTTCAGGAAGGAATAGGTCGTTCAAGTCGGGAAGAGTATCAACAAAACGAATGAGGAGAAGAAGATCAAGGAGGGATGGACCAACCAAGACGAAATCTAAGGAACAGAAAACCACGCATGGGTTTCTGGAATATGGAACTAGGAGCGGAAACTGTTCCCGACTCAAGGAGCATGTGTTCAAAGAGCGGAAAACTTATGTGCAGGTTCTGAAACAATAGAGACGAGAGCGGAAAACTGGAGCGCCATGCGTTTGTCAAGCGGGTTTCCCATGCGCAGCACAGGAACGGAGCGGGAACCTCTTTCAAGTCACAAAGATGGATGGAACCGGTCAAAGGAGCATGTGGCGGTCCCGATTTAAGGAACGGGATGCAACGAGTCGGAGAAGGACAAAGGAACGTGCAGAAGGCAGTGCTAGAGAGTCGATTTCCTATAAATACGAGACGCAGCTACGAATAAAGACATCTAATTTTCCCATCTAAAACTACCAGCGCATCTTAAGTGATACGCAAGTACTGCTCTCCAGGGTACGCCAACTACGAAAACAAGGTCTCCAGGGCTGCGCCTGGCAGAACATCGACCCGCTGCCTTTGGATTGTCTGCCGCTGTACGGACTGCTCGACATAAACAGCATGCACCACGCCAGTTATCGCTTGAGTTGTATAACTCCCCGGCCGCTCACATCGAACGGAACGGGTATTGACCTTCATCGCAGCTCTCAAGAAGCTGACTCCGCTCGTTAGAACTTGCGAACGGAAAGAAGAAGACGATTTGTAGAGTATTTAGTAGGGAATGGACTTGGAAAGAACAGACCGGCAGACAGGAGCGGAGTCGTTGAAAACATGTTTAGGGCCTTCCAGCACACGAAGCACCCTAGAAGAGAAGAGGTCGGAGGACCAAGGGTAGCTGTATACAAAAGAACTGAGAATGGCCCCATAGCGTTTATAACAATGGAAACCGCATCACATCCCGACAGGATTGTAGAACGGGACGTGTTACAAAATTCAGGGAAGGCTAGACTTTGGGCGGATTCTTCTCCGTACATTAGAATAGCGAACCGTACGACCAGATATTCTCTGGGGTGTATCAAAATCCTCTAAATAAACCACACACATTTTACTGCTACCACAGTCTCATGCAGCGACACCATTATCTCCCCCAAGGACGAACACTCTCTACTTGCCCTTACCACCACCACCTATCGGCACCTATCGGCACCTAGCAGAGGCGCAGTCATCATCACACCGGTCTTTCCCCAATGGCTACCGTCCTTCCCACACTATCGAGACCCTTGACACACCTGTATGAGTCACGTATCTCGAGTGGAACTCGCGCTTTGGAGTTCCTTTAGATGTATGGGTTTTGATATCCACTGCAGTTGTCCGCTGCAATGTATGCGATCTCGTAAGCACTCATCCAGCTCATGCTGCTCATCTTGATGTACGGTCAGGACTCTGTGCTGATGTTGGACAAGGTACATCTGGAGGCGTCGTTGTAGATGAAGAGGACTAGACATGTAGCTTGATCGTAGCTGTACCCCGCTTACCTACCTCTTAATTTGCTATTGTTTTCTTGACAAATACATCTTTCTTGACTTCGTCTTCTGTCATCTCCCACTCCATCTTCCGCACAACGAGGCCTTGAATAGTGTCATTTCTGAGTGTCTATAAGAAAGTCGACGGAATGCAGCCATGCATTGCGATTCCCAATGGCACCTCCGAGTCCTCGCCTTTACCTTTTGATGACCGAGCCGCTGCTCATCAAAACTGATACCGAAACAACATTGTGCTATATAGTTGTGCAGTCAGCCAAACTGTCAGGGTTTCCTGATAGGAGCACACTGTCTTTGGTCTGCCCAACTAAAACTGGGAGCAGGCCTTTGGTTGAACAGCAAAAACTATCTCCTACTCGCCTTCTGGAGTTCCTCAAAACCCACCACCTTCATTGGACATGCTTCTGTGTTATCAGAGGTGACGCCTCAGTCTCTCTCTCTTGCCATCTGTTGGATGCAGGCTTGGAAGGAGTTTTGGATACTGTCATTATCCGAATGCTCGTTGCCGATTTTTCTGTGAGCCTCCTCTCTTTTCTGTTGAAGTGTCAACTAACAATGAGCTTTGGTTAGTGGACCTGAATTACATTTACCATTCAACCACTCTCGAGCAAGAGTACCTTGCGCTTGCTACTCGCGTTTGCGGTGACCTTCAATACAAGCACATCACAGCTCAGTTCCTGCTCGTAGGACATCCTCAAGACAAAGATTTTCTCTCCCCTCGCGATGCCCCAATTTTTCCTGGTTATTTCGGAGAGAGTGTAGTTGAGTTCCCTGGTGTTATTCAGCAAGGCGGTCTGGTTCTTTTTATTAATCACGGTGTGTCTTTGTCTGGGCTCAGGATAGCCTCATTAACACGTTGTAGTAGATGACAAAGAAGAATTGCGTCCTTCAGCCTTGAAGGTGGAGACTACCTTTATTCAAGAAGAGGACATCAAGCCTTTCATCAAGGGCGAGCCCTTGGATCTTGACCTGTCTGGAAGCATGGGAATGCTTCCCAGCGGAACCAAAGTTTCTCAAGGTGTGCAAACAGCCTATTATTTTGGGGAGGACACACAATTGGTGTTGGGGAAAATGCAGCTGTTACGCGCGATGGACGGATTGACTGAAGAAGAGAGGGAGACCATTCTCTCCTCCTGCCCACACTGCCCACTTTTTTTCCCCAAACGGTTGATCAAGTCTCACTCATGGGCTAAACATGGCGGTCGTATGTAGATTTCCCCTTGTACTTTAAAGACAATCAAATCTTCTTCTTGGTATTATTTCGGGGTGCAAAATACATGTTAGTCTAAGTCTAAGTTCAAGCAGGGTAGGATAGATAGAATTGAGTGTAGGATAAAGCGTTCAAGAAGATGAATCATCATTAGGCAGCCAACCATTACCATCTTTAATCCACTGATCTCCGTAATGATCAGAATGTAGTACGAGGGAGAGGCGCACACTGTCGAAATGCAAGTTAAAGTGGGTGATATCGCAGGAAGGGAAGATGACAATGTTCCAGGGATGAAGCCTAAGCGCAAGGCCAGGCTCATATAGGCATAGTTTACCTCCAGTCCAATGCCTGAAAGGAATCATGACACAAAAAAGCTTGTCGAATCGGTCCCTGTGAGCTCGAGTCGAAACGCTGACATTGATAACAAATCCTCCAAATGGATACGCTAAGCTGCGTTCGTTGAGGGGCAATTTATCAACAAAGATCTTGATTTCCTCATATACTTCAGGCTGGAATTTCTAGACCTGTTCCGAGGTCAGATTGAAGGGCAGAAACCAAGAGTAAAAAGTGTACGTGATGCTCGACAATGATTGTAATCAGATGTATCATCTCAGCTAGGAGCGCGGCCTCTTCTGGATTGTCTTCCATCTCTTTGGATGCTTTTAGAGCCCGCTGTTCTATGCTAACACGTGTTTTACTTGTCTTTTTGAGATAATGCGGATAAGCTTGGTCTTTTGGTGCATCATGGCCCTGATTTTGTGTTAGAAATATAGCACCATAATAGAAAGAAAAGAAACACACCTTTCCAGCGTAACAATTATAGTACGAGCAATGCCAAGCCAGAAAACTGTAGCCTGGCCGTTCCGACGTGTCTTCTCGTATCTCACCCGACATTACGGACACCAGTTGATGAAGAAGAGTTGATTGGAGATGGGGGAGCATGTCCAGAAGATTGGTAGCAACAATAGCCACCAACTTGTCTTTCGTGTCACATATATTCAGGACCTTTCTGCGAACACAAAATTCAGCGAAAGGAAGCAAACACAGAGATCACATATTACCCTTTAGCCACAGCCGTGTCAATTCCGACATATGTGTCTTTCTTCCGAATACCGTCAGGGTAATGCTCTTGAAGCTGGATGGGCTATTAACAGCTTCATTAGGATTTGTTGACGAAAACGTACTTTGCCCTTCAAGTTGTCCAAACTCTCTGCCATCTCTGCTCTACCAGCCTTCTCTCTCTCTCTGAATCCGTGAACGAGTCGACATTCCGCTTTGTGACTGGGCAAGGTGTAGCTTTGAGATCTAACAGCAAGACAATTTTGACCTCCTCGCTGACACAAGTTTCATTGATATTGAATTTGAATAGGGAAGGCTTGGGTGCCAGCATGTGCGCTTGCTTAAGCAGATCCCAAGCGGCGTCTGCAGGTGGAAGTTGGTAAAAACTACACCTGATTAGCGAGTGCTTTAGAGCAACGGTTAAAAGAACTTACTTGACATCAAAACTGCGTAGTCTCTGTTGGATGTCATCGAAATTGCTGAAGGCAATGGACACTGGATCAGAATTGGTAGGTCCTCCTACACTCGAAGTTCCCAGAAATGTTAGCGCAAAGGCTGAGTGGTCGAGGATGTTAGCAATTTGCCCGAGAATTGCCATTTGGGGGATGATAACTGTTTGTACAAGTTGACCACAGGCCGAAGTTAGAGAATAGTTACCGTCAGAGGCTAGGTGTACAAGTTATTCAGAAGTTCCCAGACTTTTAAATGACAACAACGTACCAGAGGGGTTAGAAAGCGTGAAAGCCAGGATTTGGATCTGTTTGCAGGAATACTTGTAGCAGATACTGCTCTTCATGCCGGCGGCAGCCAGCAGAGGGATTATATAGGCAGAACCTTTTCAATTTAGTATCGCAGTGACATGCTCTTCAAAGGACAAACATACTGGTGGAGATAAGGTAAATAAGACGTGAGCCTGCCGTATACCATTTTTGTATCTGCCGAGACGTTATCCTTTCTTGGGAACATGCAGCTGCCAAAGCGCGGAAACTGGTGTCGCTCTTGTTGCCTCCCTTGTCTTTGACTTTCCGCAGCCTGCCAATAGGTCAGAATGAGAATAGGAGGGACTATGCGTGCTTACCATTGAATGTGCAGGGTGAGGTGCATATAACTAAGCATTTGGCAGAAGTCATTCACGACTTCTGCATTCTTGAGCTCCACACATTGACAAGCCAGAGACACCAAATCACTGGGCGGCGTTGGTGATGGGGAGGAAGATTCTGAAGGAGGGGTGGAAAGGGCAGCCAGTAAGTCGACAAGTTTGTTCTGGAGGTCTGGAGAGGTTGTAAAATATGACAACCAGACCACTGGATATGAGATTCCAGCGGAAAGAGCTGGAGGTGTGCCGTTGGTGCTCCATTTCTTCCCGTTGGTGCTCTTTTTCTTCTTCTTCCCCTTCCCAGAACCACGGGCCTCTCCCCCTCCTGCATCTGGCATCTCACCATCTGTCTCTTCCTCCAGGTCCTCACCGTTCAGTTCCTCCTCGAGCCTTTGCTGAATCTCTTCAATAGTGCGTGGGGCAGCTTTAGCTATCGGTTTTTTCACCTGTGGATCAGGTACGTCTCCGTTGTCCCCACCGTTGTCTCCTCCTTGCCCCCCTGTCTGGCTAGCCTGACACCAGTAGTTGTAACTACAATGCAATGTACCCAGCCATGGTAGGGGGGTACATTGGATTAAAGGCACGGCTTGGCTGGCCAGCTGTGATGTGCCTTTAATGCAATGTACCCTAGGCTACTTAAATAAAAGAAGTGCTTGTCTCGGGGTTCGAACCAAAAGCTAACAGATTACCTAAGCATCAAACCCAATGCAAGGTAACATCATAACCACTAGACTAAGGAAGAGATAGCAAACATTAAATTGATAGGTATATACTATGTGTCCCCAAACACATAATTAGCATGTGCTGGCCTGTTCAGCCCCGCTAGGGGCTTGGTTAGTGTTTGGGTTTAGTGTTTGGGTTAGAGGTTAGGTTTAGAGGTTAGAGTTAGGGGTTAGAGGTTAGGGTTGGTTAGTGTCAGGCCCCAGGGATATTGAAAAAAAAATGTTGAAGGATTTTTAAACATAAAACAACACAGAATAAGCATGTAAAATCAATGTCAAAGACCTAGGGCAGCTTGCCTGCCCTATGTCTGGGTATTAGCAGTGTCCAATAAGAAAGCAAGGTAACCATATGTGGTCATTAAAATTTGAGTTATATCAATGGTTAGATAGTCTAGTGGAAATAACAGGTTGCCTAAAATAGTTGTGTAATCTGGAGGTCCAGGGTTCAATTCCTGGGACTGGTACTATTTTGCTTTAATTTCCTTTAATTTGATTGGCTGGCAGGGTACATTGCAATAAAGGTACAGCTACACCTCAGCCTGAGCACACAGGCGCTTGCTATAGTGTGGGGAAGATTCCAGAGACGCCTGAAGCGTGGGCCTTTTTTGGGCCGTCATTGTCGACTCAGAAGTAAACTCCTGAGTGGAGGACGTCATGGAGGCCAAAGCGGGAGGGGTTTTATTGGGGAGTTCGGGGAGTTCAGAAGCGACGGCGGTGCTCGTGGGGGATGGGATCAGGGGATCAGAGGGATCGAAAGGTGGATGGGAAGGCAGGCAAGAGAAGGCGAATAGGAGCACCCAAAGATTGCCCTCCAAAAACATCCTCCAAATCAGAGCTCGAGGACGTAAGAGGTGGCTGGGGAAGACAGAGAGGGGAGATGTGGAAAGGGCTCTCTGTAAATTTGGTCAGGATACAGCATATAAAATTTATAGACTGTTGAAGTGTGGGACTTCCAGCATTCTCATTCTCTTGTTCTGTTTCATGGACACTTAGTTTAGACATGTGAAACACTTAGTATCCTAATGGATCTGGTGGTTTCTATGATACCTGATTGTAGTATCCATGTGCACAGCCTTACTGCTGTGCATGGCTGCGGGTTGTGGCAGGCACAGCCTCGAGGCTGTGCATGTCATTGTGCGTATATAAGTAGCCTAGTGTAGAGCCTGAGTCCCCAGTTTCTCACTGTTGACTCAGGTTAGTTGTCTTGTATCTCTCTTTAATTTGAGTTTCTCACTGTTGACTCAGACCATTGTGCTTGCCTGATTCTAACATAGACAGGTCACTTACCCTGGAATAAACCGCTAGAATTTGCCTTATCCTTCCTGCCACCAGGTGTGTTGCTGAGGTTGGTGAATTGATCCCGCAGTAGAGGGCGCGTAACCCGTGTTGATGACCCGGGGCTGGGACCAAAACAGTTTTCCATGGGCGTCTCCAGAACCGTAACGTTTGAAAAACAACGTGAACGCGTCTTCTGAGAAGGCGTACGTGGCGGTGGATAAGTAGCAGGTACAGATGGCTCGCCTGGCTGCTCAGTCACACCCATCTCAATATCCTCATCAACCTGGACCCATTGCAGATTGAGGCGTTGACCAGCATCGGCGATTTGGTGGCGGACGCGTGCTAAAGCACTTTGTCCACTTGAGGAAGTAGCAGAAAGGCGGGGAAGCGCAGCGAAGAGCACTGCCACGTCGGCATCATCAATCTCAATAAGCATAGGAGCAACCGAGATTTGAGAGGAAAATAACAAAGAACTTGAAGCCGCATTGCCGAAGAAACACTGAGAAAGGATGCGCCACTGAAAAGAAAGACAAGAGCCGCCCAGCCATTTCCCAGAATGCCGGAGCAGCTTTCCTCCCCCCCGGGGGGAAACACGGTGTGACTGAGACGCGTGCGTGGTGACCAGTCACCCTCGTGAACACGTCGATGTATATTGGAAAGTGGTCAATGTTCAACTTGAATGCTGATGCCAAACAGGGTGCAACCAAACAAAGCAACCCTCTTTGTTTGCTACCTTGTTTTGGCCGTATTCGAGCGATCTTCCACAAGCCTGCAGTCCTAATCACACCCGCCCTACCCTGACCTTTGTCTGCCTTTTCATCGCTAAAAGAACCAAGATGCACTCACAGACTTTATCCTCCGCGCTCACATACCTACTCTATGCCCTCTTCAGATCTTCATGCTGCACTTCACCAAACACCTCAGGACCGCCTACCTGTTGGAAAAATGGCTGAACCGGGATTTGAACCCAGGACCTCTTAGGTGATTGCGCCACCAGTGCTCTTACCAACTGAGCTATTCTGCCGATAGTGTGAAAGGAACAAATCCATACTTCAACACTACCTCTCCTTGCAGAATGTTCTGAACGACGTGGACCCCACGCATGGAGGTGCTCAACGACATCAAGCGCAGCTTCCAGGAGGAGACCTTGACTCGTGAGGTAATATCTTTCATTTTCATTTTGGGCTCCAATCTATCTTGACGCACACAATTCATTCAGCAGTGGAAAGGCAACAACGAGGGAGGACCACAAAGGTGAGCATTGTTAGAATCAGGCAAGCACAGTGGTCTGAGTCAACAGTGAGAAACTCGAATTGAAGAGAGATACAAGACAACTAACCTGAGTCAACAGTGAGAAACTGGGGACTCAGGCTCTACACTAGGCTACTTATATACACAATGACATGCACAGCCTCGAGGCTGTGCCTGTCACAACGCGCAGCCATGCACAGCAGTGCACAGCAGTAAGGCTGTGCACATGGATACTACAATGGAAACACCAGATCCATTAGGATACCAAGTGTTTCACATGTCTAAACTAAGTGTCCATGAAACAGAACAAGAGAATGAGAATGCTGGAAGTCCCACACTTCAACAAGCATGGGGAATGTGCTCACGCTGATCTTGCGGGCTGAGGTGGTCCTCCCAGCGGGGAGACGGCACTGCACGCAATGGGGCCAGCATTGCACGCGCTCCAAAGCCACGTCGCAGTGTTGCAGCATTGCGCAGAACCTCTGGTGAGTTCCGCCCGCACTGAATTGAGCTTTTGTATTTCAGAAGCGTGTTTGACAGCCTGCAGCACTATTTCTTCATGCGCGTAGGGACGTGGTATAGACGTGGTGGAAGGTATGTTTGCGCAATACTCTTCTGTGTGCGTGGGCTGACTGGATTTTGTTTTTGAATGCATGCTGACTTACTGCAGCAGATTGGCGGCTGTGCAGTGGATACACGACATCAGGAAGGGGAGGGATTTGAGGGTGGTGGAGGTGGGCTTGAACGCAACGCGTGGGATGTGGGCATGGATGCCAACTCGCATGCTCGGCCTCGTGTTCCCCGTCATCCCTGCTCCACTATGATCGAGAAGGCCACGAGGGTGAAGAATACCGTGTGTCCCTTTCACATCTTCTCATGCTTCTTTGCCATTAAGATAAAGTTGCGGCAGCTCATCCTCATTGTTGTGGGCAGCGTTGGATGCTTGTGCGCGGTGCCACAATCCTGTCCCTTGGGAGATGTTCCCAACGCGGGTGAGTCTGATCCCTCTTTTACCGATATCACCCTCTCATTTATGTTATTTCCGTTGCAGTACCTCTAACAGCAGGTGGATAAAAAAATGAGGTCAGCACTCAGCATTTTCCTGCTTGTACTCTCATGCAACATACAGAAAAAATGACCTGCCTCCCTCGTTTTTTTCCAGACCCCGGCGTCAACTGTTTCATCCATACCGGGGACTTTTATGTAGTACGGTCAGACAAAGTTGAGGCCATTTTCACCTCACAGTACGTTCCCTTCCTCTTTTGCTGGGGAGGCTACTTATCTCTACTCAGAGTATGCGCTGAGGAGATGACCAGAGGTGTTTGAGGATCCAGCATGGTCTCTGCTCCCACTTGGGGCAACGCTATGGATGTTTGGACTGCACATTGTATCTTCATGCACCAACATACAGGCCCTTGCTCCTGTGATGAATACTCCCGTATGCTGCTATGGGGGATCAAGGGCATCCACTGTACTTTCACCTCAAAGTTCATTATTCATTTTCACAGTCTGAGTTATAATACTGATAATTTCGACCTATAGGAAAGAAGCGAGAGACACTATAGCAAGGCAGGCTCTAGGTCCCCGCCTTCTAATCTATACAGAGGATTCCCAGCTGTTATCCGACTTTATCCAAGATGCGGGATAACCTTCTTGAGCTAGATCTCTTATCAATGATTCTCTCCCACATTTGCACTGGAAACTCAATTCAGTCTCACCACAAACTCTGTTCTCCTGGGTCCAAAGACTGTGCCCTGGGTGTAATAGACGTACCAATAATGCATTACACCCAGTACCTATTGGAATTAACAATGCATTACTTCCAGTGCTTTAGTGCCAGTAACACCGATAGTAATGCATTACCCTGGCAATATCTACATCAGACTGGGTATCCATTTTCTGGGCAGTTTATTTAATTATTATGCTGTTTTCCGCTGTATTATTATTCCCAATTAGGATTCTTTTACCCAATGGACCTGATGAGATCATATATATTTGATTTCAGATTTTTGCTGATGCCTCTTCTTCTAAATGGGCTTAAAATGGCCCATCATAGTGCTGGTCCAGGCCTTGCTGAGAAAACACGAGTTTGGTCTTGTTTCCCTCAGAGGTGGCCATCAGAATATTGTGTTTGTTTGCAACCCACGGCCGTCTTCATCAATTATGATCTAGGCCTCCATGGAGCATTGCACATGTTTGATTCACATATGCATTGCTGTTGTTTGGTACACAGGCCCACAATCAGTTTGGGGTTGTGTGACATAGAAGCTGCTGTCCAGGCCCCCTCCGGCCCATTGCACATGTTTGGTTCACACGTGGCTACTGTTCGGCACACAGCTCCAGCTTTATCCGTTTGCACGTGTGTAGCCTGGAGGCTGTTGCCCAGGCCCCTTGATTTGCTGGTGTTTTTTGTTGAGGTTACAGGGCTCCCGCTTCATTCTAATATTGATAATCTGTTTGCATCTATTATATTCTGCCTCTCCCGCCCCTGCTCCCGCTCATCACCGACACTCCCACTCTTGCCTCATCGACCCCGTCAATATTTTTTATAATCTTCTCATTTTAAAGTGCAGCCATTGTACTTGGACCAATTCTCACATGACTTCTTAATTTACACAAAACATCTGCCCTCAGTATTCTGAATCTAACACCTGCCCCTGGCCCGCCTCGGAACTCTTGTCCAGCATGACTCATTCTGTCGTGTTCTAACTTCCGTAATCTTGAGTCACTTTGCGGTCACATGATCTCCTCCTAACACAAATCATAAGTCCGTGCCTTCGCAACACTCATGAAAGCCACGGAGATACCAAATATACAAACACTATATGGAAAACGGGCGATATTGTCCGAAGAATGCCTTTACAATCCAACCTTGTACCGACTCATCTCCTCTGTGTAATCTGCCTTGGGCGAGGACGGTCTACAGACTTGGCAGCCTCACTCCGGGTCACCCTTTTCTCTGCCAACTTCTGCCTTTTACCTCTGCTCTTCTGCCCTACACTCTTCTCCTCCGACTTGGCATCATTTTCATCCCCGCCAGCGCGTTTTCGCTTGGGTGCTTGCTTCTTCTTCCCCTGCGCCTTCAGCACTGCGAGCCGTTTCTCGACCTCTTCCTGCACGGATGTCATTCTGTAATCTTGTCAAATCGCAAACCGACCCGCTACAGCAAAAACTCGCTTGTCCTGCAGCTCGCCTGACTTTATCAAGTCCTCGAAGAGCTGTGTCAGTGCCACCACGCCAGCTTTCCAATCCTCTCCACGCTCTGTTGTCCCCCACCACGACAGCGCCCCAATAACCAGCATCAATCCCATTCTACTATGCATCGTAGGCAGGTTACCCCACCTCTCTGCTGGCTAGATCACATTCCACCATGACCACCATCTCGCCGCAAATGTCCCTTCCTCCTCTCTGCTACCAGGCATATCGATCCGCAGAGGTACATACCACTTCCTTCCGGTATTGATGAGCTTCGTCATCTCAATTGGCCGCCCATCATTGGTGAGCTGGCCACTGTTGTTATCGTACCCACATGCCGCCTCGAAATTCAGCCAGGAGTTGACACAATCGCCCCCCAGGTCGCCCCACTGTCTACCCACTACGCACCCACCCCACACCTTATTCATTTCAGGCGTGAACTTCTCCCAGTCTTCACGATCCCATGCAGGGTGCGGAGGTGGAGATGGCGGTGGGGTAATCTCGCAAGGCGGTGGGGTAATCTCGCGAAGCGGCGTTGGTGGGCGGTCCTCAGGAGGCGGCGTCGATCCATTGTGTGCGCTCGGTGCCTGTGGAGGTTCCTGAGAACAATCTCCTCCAATGGCACTCGTAGCCGTCACTCCATTTGTGCGCAAACTCTGCCCACTGGATATGATCATGGACCCAATTGCCTTATTAGGCACAGCCGGCGTCTGCTCTACACCGACAACTCTCGCCTGGCAATCCTCCTCCGCTACCGTGTATTTGTATCAGCCCAATACATATTTAATCGAAAAGAAACACGATGCTTACTGAAACATCTTTCGCTGAATCTTACCATCGACTTCTCCGCCTCGGCATAGCCCATCCTATCGAAGGCGTGCCATTTCTGAGCAGCCATTCCTCGAGTCGTGCCGGCATGCACACTGTTAAGAATAAGTAAGAACCGTCAGTATTATCTCACAGCTGTCACGGCCACTGCCTACTTACCTCCGCACTTCGATCGCCCCACCTCTATCCCCCATGGGCCCACAAAGCATTATTGTGCAATTCAAGCCAAACTTCTCTCGAATGGCTTCGGCGAGCGGCTCCAGATAGAAAGCAGCATTCTTCAGGGCCCTGGAGTCGTTCTCTTCAGCCTTGCCTTGCATAACGCGATGGAGACCACTTACGCATTCAGTTCTTCTGGGGTCTTCGCTGGCTTCTCCGCCCGGGTCAGCTCCCAGGCCCGCACGGCAGCAACATACTCCGCCTCCACCTCTAGCTGCAGCTCGGCCTTGAATTCCTCCGTCTCCTCCATGAATACATCCTGGGTCACCTCGTTGCGAATCTTGATCTCTGAGGGCGCGTCCTTGTCTAGGTTCTCTGTGTTCCTCTTCTCCACCTCCCATCTCGCCTCGAATTGCGCCTTCACTCTCTCGTTGTACCATCTTTGGGAGTAAAATGGATAGGCTGGGCGCGTCTGGGATGACCAGGCCCATTGTTCTGCACCCCAGCGAGGATGTCAGCGAATGTGGTCTTGTCTCTCTCCTCAAGACCACGGTATGTGCGGCAGTACCAGGCTGCTATTTTCTGATAGCAATCATTGTTAGTGTCTCGCTCGTCCCAATATTCGAACGTCTGAAACACGTACCTTTCGTAGGGCAACAGTATGTACACTGCGTTCCTCAGCGTCCTCCTGGCTCAGAGATTCCGCACCAGGGATCATTGCATCCGGATCGGTAGGGTCTGCTGTATCCTCTGCCAAGTCCTCGTCGTCCTTCAAGTCATAGCCATATTTGAGGAGATAAAGGTTCGTGACTTTGGTGTAGAAAGTCCCAAGTACAGTATAACCGCTCTCACTAGCAGCCTTCCACTCCTCTGAGCGTGACGCGAAGAATGTGAGTTTGGTACCGTGGATCCAAGATTGCTTGCCCGGCTTTTTGATTGCTTTTGCGCGGGATCGCTGATTCCTGGTGGCCTTGCCATCAGGCACGGCAGTGCGTTTCGCAGCTGAAGATTTAGGCATTTGTGTTCTGGCAGTGGGTAGTTTGTCAGAGACGCGCTTGAGCTGATCAGCAAACAAATCGAGGACCCTCACGTGCACTTGGAATCCAAGACAAGAACGTCTAGAGTTTTGGGCAATGAAATTTCTTAAATTTCCTTTCATACATACAAAGTCCATTTATTATTCATGCAGACAAAATCCGTCTATTGTGAGCCCCAGCGCTCTCACTCCCTGAATCATGCACAACAACGCACTGAATTTTGCTACAGATACCTCAAACAGCTCCGCCACTCCTTTCCTAACTCTTCCCGCAGATGCACCTCCTCCTCTAAATCGTCCGTGGTACGCACAGAGTCGTTCGGATCTGACTCGTGTTCTGATCCCGCATCTGGCTGCTCCCGTAGTGTCTTCAGGCGATCCACCAACACCCGTCGCCGAGGATGCATCCTTTCCTCGGCTGCGTCACTAGCCCGTGCTCTTGGAACTCAGAGCGTGCGTGCCTTGCTTGTGCCTCCATCCACATCCGACATTTGTCCATGTACGAGTCCGGCCTTTCGGGTGCTATCTTGTCTGGGGCTGGAAGGGGCAACATGGAGGAATAATTCCCTCTACGAAGATTTTGATAAGACCGCTGTGCCTTTGGCATTGCTGAGGAATTTGGGATGAATACGCAAAAGGAAAGTCGCTTTGTTTGGCTACGACCTTTTGACCTAACTAAAAATGATGCAATCCTTGTTGCCTGGCTTGTGTAATTTAACGAAAAAATTGGGATAACACAGAGGTAGGTGAATACAGCGCGTACACGAATGTAAAATCAGTCAACATCCATTGAACGGCTCGACGCCACATTCGCCAACTCAGTGGCTTTACCCTTCCCCTTTTTGTCCAAACGTCGTTTCCCACTCGCGACCTCACGAGCAACCCGAGTTGCCTCCTCCCATCCTATCACCACTCGCACTGGGCCTGAGGATACGTCCTCAAATGCCTTCGAGCTTGAGTGGTGGATCACGCCACCCGACCCCACATAAAACGGATCGTCGCGCTGTGCACTCACATCCCCGGTGCGAGTGATCAAGGAGGCGCTCTGCTCGCCAGCATCAGCTGTAGATCTCGGAGGAGAGGTGGACAGGGAAGACACGGAGCTCATCCCCACAGAGGAAGGAGGGGGCGTCGAAGTGTTCTGGTCATTACGCTTCAATGACAGAGTGACGTCCTCCCTGCGTATTGGGGCTGGTGTGGGCGAAGGGGGAGTTGCGTGAGGTGGAGCCGATGGTCGGGCAGGGGGAGGGGATCTCTCCTCCTCTGACGAGTTGGGATCAAAAAGAGGTACGCGCCGCCCACCATCACTGTCGATGTCGGACTCTTCAACAGGGGTATATCGGGGTGGTGGTCGACGGGCTGCTTTTTCAATAGCACGCTGCGCTCGTGCGGCGAGGTTCTTCTTTGTCAGAGGCCCTAGAAGTGGTGTGGATTCTCGCGATGAAGGCCCCCACATCGACGCCGAGCGTGACGCGGAGGCCGAGGACAGCACTGAACCTGGCTGTGTGCGAGCTGGTGTAGCATTGAAACACCACGCTCGACCTTGGGCCTGACGTCGCACTCGACTTTGGGCTTGATATCGGGCTCGACTTTGGGCTTGATCTCGGGCTTGACCTTGACACTGCGGGGAACACGCACAACGTCTGGGTTCGGTGCACTCGGATGGATTGGGCACTCCCCGTGGATGCATACATCCTGGTGTAAACGACACTTGGCATGCCGATGGAAACAATGCTTCGCCCAGTGCGGAAGAACCAGCTGCCAGCGATCCAGCGCCTCGTATGCCTTGGGCTGCTTGGCATAGGTCCCAGCTGCAGCAATGCATTCTGCCCTGCATATAATCTTTGTTTAGCATGTTCTATGGCAGAGAAAGGAGAACATACTTCAAGGTGTACACCCCTTGCCCACGACCCAAGTACAAGACCCAGTATCGTTTGTTGCCCTTTGCGGAGAATTCCACATGGTCAGTGAAATTTTCGCCCAGATGCATTGGGATGTCGCATGGCCGGAAACCTGCAGGCGGTGCTACGAGAAATTGAAGAGGAGTGAAAGCAGGCATAGAGTGTGATGTTACAAGTGTCACACACCCTTTTGGCGCATCGCCCGCCCAGCTACACCGCCACGGTGGGCAACAATTTTGATTTTTTTTGGAATAATTGCACTGAATGAACTAGAACAATATATATTTCTGTTTTTTTTTTTCAGGGCCAGCTATGCCCCAATTACGGTCTAATCACGTATTCATCAAGTGTTCTGCCTTCCACCTCGCCTCTGCCGCCTCTTTTTCTTCTCAGACAAAGGAAAGCTTGCTCGTCATGTTGCCATGGATCCTGTAGAGAGGTTTGTACACTGTCTCAAAACTTTTCTTGCTGAATTTTTTGATCCATTTCCTGCAGACACTTTCAGTGCGACATAGCGATCTCTCAAGAAATTAGTGCTTACTTCTGCCGTTGGCTGGAGGGAGAAGAGAGAGCGCTTGTGTCAAATTCCAATCCTTTCCTGAGCAAATGAAAGAAGGCGCACCGCTCACGATAGTCGGCATCAATCTCTCGTCTTTGCTCACTGGCCTGCTTACGACTTCCCTCGTCTTGCTGAATAGCTGCGCGACGGCTGAGAATAGATTAGTTAGCAGGCTTTAGTAGAGTGCAATATATAATTAGCCACATTCGCATCCGCAAGCGTGCCTCCTCACGCAGTTTGTCCAGATTCCTAAAGGAAACAGTCAGCATGCTTTGAGCAACAACAACATTACATTCGCACTTCTGCCGGTATTTTTCCTGAGCAGTAGCATGTTTCTTACGCTGTGCCTTCTCCTTACGTTTCTGGTTTTGGGCATGGACCTTGTCAGACGCAGTGGGTGGCATGATTGTGGAACAAAAGAGGGCCGAGAATGTATAAGCAAATATGGAAATCCCTGATTTTGTTTGACGAGTTCGTGATTAAGGAGCAAAAATAAATTCTACCATCCTACTGACTTTCACAGTAAGCATTTTTATGTGCTGGCCTTCGAGAGCCATCTATTCCTATTTTCAGAAAAAAATCCCGGTTGATGTACATGCAACGGTACCTCTCCAGAAAATGTTTAACGTCCAAATGAGTTTGTGATCCAGCTCTATTGAGCGTGATATGTGACAAACTGAATTATTTCCTATTCACCCAATGTGTGGAGCATAACTTTTTTTCAGGTATCCTGTTTGCTGCAGGTCATAAGTGTCCCAGCAGAAATTACTACCAGCTGAATCCAAGCGACAGGCGCACTTATGCTTATTTTCTTGGACGAGTTTGTGACATCGGAGTATGTCGGCCGAGAGGAAACCGAAGCCGAATGTCCATCAATTCAGAATTGATGGGGACTTTGGGCGAAGTTTTCCGTTTCAATCCAATGTTAGGCAGTTAAGAGTCTCATTTGAAGTTAACTAAGACGACGTAAAGCTATCTATGGTACTGTACATCGCGACTCCCTCTTCCCAGCGCTTCAAATCATCTGCCATACGCGCTGCTTTTTCAGCCGGTGATGCTGACTCTTGGAACGCCTCGTCTGTCTTGAAGCCGTTTCGAATCCAGCGGAATAAACCGCCAGCTGTGTACTGTGTGAAAGAGAAGCACCGCTTGTGGAGGCCCACAGGGACATTGGAATGTCGAATAATAGCAGATGGGATCAGAATCATCGAGCCAGGCGGAAAACGAATCACCAGCTTCAAATCCCAGAGAATGAGATGGCCGCCGATGTCGGGGTCAAAGGTACCCAGTGCTGTGATCGCACACCAGCCCCAGGCTAAGTTACTGAAGTCCAAATGGGGGACGGTTATCGCATGAGGCCCAAAATTAAAGGTGCATGCAGCAAATATACTGCGGGCGAAGTTCCAGCAGAGGCGAGGACGCCACTCTGCAATCATGGCCATCTGAAGCTGGTAGAATGCGAAGAGGACCGGAGCAAAGGTCGCGAAGAGGCCTGCAGAACTGAGTGGAGAACCAGCAAAAGAAAGGAGAACGTACAGTTGGCGAACCCTGCAAGCCGCTGGAAGCACTCCTCACGCAACAATTCATCTGTCATTCTGGTGTTTGCGACGTTGTTGCATAGCTCGCCGGGTTCCTGCGCTTGTTTTCAGTGGGTGGGTATCTGTCGCAAGAGATCTACTCACTGTCTGCCCTCCACCATGCGAGATACCTCGGGAGACTGACAGGTAGGGCTCCTGTGCTCGCCGATGATGAATGTGCTCGGCGTTGAATGATCCCTTGAGCACACGTGTGTCGAGAAGAGTGGTGGCATGATCGGTGGCGACTTTCCAGCCATCAACGTCCTTGGGCATCCCACCAAGGACCGCTATTATACGGCCCTTGGAATCCACAATCGGTATCAAGAGCCTGCAGGACAATGAGGAAATGCAAAGATACAGCTGGTAACTGCTCACCGTCCAAACCAATTGATGTACTTTAGGTCACTGCGGCCGGTGAGGGCCCCAATTTCATCACGGGTGTACAGGCAGCCGCCCATGCCATTTTCGGCCTCATCCTCGGCACTGCGAAGGCCAATCCAGGCTGGCTTTGAATGCGAGAGCTCAGTGGTGTCGACATCAACATTGACGGCATTCTTGAGCGAGGAATGAAGGTGTTTGAGAGAAACCGACTTATGGGTGGTAGTGCTGGAAGTCGCAGCGGCTTCGCGTTTTTCGTGCCGACGTCGTTTTGAGTTCTTCTTGAGAGTGTTTTTGGTACTGGGGGACGCTGGGGTGGAGTTGATCCAGAAGGGGAGGCCTTTGAGCGAGTCGGCTGAATTAACGATGTCGGCCGCCTCGTCCTGCTCATCAAGACAGGTTGAGAAGCAGGTCTCTACATCGAAGAATTCGGCAGGCTCAATAGCAGTGCCAATGGCCAGATCGAATGCGGAGAACTCTTTCCCAGAGCGAAGAGTGCGCCGACCAAGCACTGAAAACAAAATTTAATATCAGTTCAATGAAATCCAGGGGTGGAAAGACGGAGAAAAAAGGACTCCTGGCATGAACTGACATCTCATAGTTCCAAGGTCAGATCTTTCGATGCCAGCTCGCCAGGAAAAAAGCGAAAAAAAAAGAAAAAAAAGGGAGAGTAGCAACAGCGGCATAGTTCCAAGGTCGAATCTTTTCGCTGTCACTCTCCATCCATGTAGGCCTAAGAAGATAAAAGGAGGAGAAAAACTTACCCGGCATTGAAGACGACCTTCGTAACTGTATAGTGATTGGGGGAGGTAGACCTTCTTTTGATGGACAGGAACTGTCGCCATTTCGTCACTTTGTGTGTTCACATCATTCTTTTTGGGGAAATCAGAGGCTCTGCATGCATCGACTTGGATACAGGTCTAGGTACTGGCAGACGGTGCGGTAGAGTCACTCCAACTGCCCGTGTCTTCACCCCAACCAGTAGTGTCACCCCAGCCCCCCGACCCTG